>PVKA01014862.1:0-13061 GCA_004027165.1 Ctenomys sociabilis | reverse complement strand
ATGTAGCACTCCCACCCAGGTCTTTGGCTCTTGGCATTTCGATGGCATCAATGGGGCCCATCTCAGTATAGGATCATACCTTGTAACTGATCCAGATACTCAGCCAGTTCAACCTTTAGCAAGTCACTATCTCTGAGCCATGGTTTATACATCTACTGAGTAGACCCAAGCACCCCTCACTTGCAGTTGTTGAGGTTCCCAAGAGGGCAATCATGGAGGGCCCACACACAAAAGAAGCAAGAAGGAGAGTGGCCTTCTTGCTGTGTTTAGCTAACCATGGAACAGACCTCCAGCTGTGGACCTACAGCTTCCTAAGAAGAGAGAAGATGGCTCTGTGTGGAGCTGAGCAGGTGCTCCTCAGAAATCACTCACACTACAGTGGGAGGCTACAAAGTCAGCCTGTGGCTGGAATCCATGGTCATTGCCGTCTGCATGCCAAACCCAGGAGTAAGCATCCCGGCTCATGGATGTCAAACGTGCCCACTTTACCCAGGTTGTCTGGAGGATGGTGTATGGGGGCCACTAACTCTCATTGCTGTTGGGGGGATATTTTTCCCACAGCAGATTATTGCCATGAGGATGTGGGAGGCCAAGAGAGAAGTGGGGTCTGCCTCCTGCTTTGTACCTTGGCAATGTTTTTCGTGTTCTCCTCACAGAGCAGAAGATACCTCCACTAGATATGACCCTAGGGTTTGGCCACTGGGTGACAGAAGTGGAGGCCTTGCTGCCAGGATCTAGTTGGAAATGGGTGGATTATGCCCTACTGTACCAAAAATCTTGAGCTAAGTGGGCACATGCTCACAGGAGCTATTGCAAGCCCTCCCTTCTTAGGTCTTCGAAATCTCACTTTCCTATTTTAAATAGTAACTACAGTCTGAGATGTTTATCACTGGAGGTGAAAAGACATAAATTATGAACTCGTACAGAACCCCTACACTATTTTCTGTGTGTATCCACTGTGTGGAGACATAGTCAGAATTGCAAGGTCTTCACAAAGCCCACTGATTCTCCCTGCTTTAGCTCTGGAACAGAACTTTATTGCTATGCCTATATTCTTTATATTTAGCTTCCTCCTAGATCCACCCATAACCTTCCCTCCATCATCACAGGTAGGCAGCTTGACTCCACCAGCTGTGTTTAGAGGTGAGGCTGAGAGGGCCACATGACTACCTCATGCAGAAGTGCAGAAAAGCCTACCAATGTCATGCAGACCAGGAAGGAAAGCCACTGGGATGTCCTTAAGCTGGGATGTCCATGTGACATTCACTCCCAGGCGCTCCACCGTCAGACACCCCACCTGTACTGAGGACTTGTCACAGACAGGGTGGGAAACCATGGTTCCAGTTGTCCTCACCTGCATGAGAATGATGCAGTCAGTTCAGAGATGGAGTAGGAAATGCCAGAGGACAGAACATGTCCTGCTACTTTTGTAGTCCTCCCATGACCCTGCTTCAAGGATGATGCATCAGGAAGACTAACTTGAAGAAACATGTTCATAGACCCTAAACATGCTGGCCTGCTCACACAGCAAACAGAGGGAACAGAGGTTTAAGTGGGGGAAGAGTCAACCTCTGCATCCAAAGTCTGCTCATTCCCCATGAAGGTGAGAGGAAGGGGGTCTTCATGCAGGTGTCACATAAGGAGAACCTGGCATGTGCCAGGCACTTAGCATTCCTACAAGGCAAAATGGCACAGTGTCTGAACATGCTTTCTAGTCAGGTCTGTGTGAAGTACTTTAAACACATGGGCTAGCTCAATATCCAGAACAAATTTATGGAGTTGGATCATTGTCCAGTGCATACTTGGGGATTTGCCTCAAAGGAACTATGGAACTTGCTCAGACCCCACAACCAGCAAGTGGTGGAAGTAGGAGGCAAACACAACTCACTCTAGAGCCTGGCAGCCTCACCACAGAGTGTGAAGAGCCAAGCATTGGATGTATATAATCTCTGAATTAGCCTGGCTTTCCATGGTACGTGCTTTTGTCCCCTACCCTCACAGTGACATGAAGCCTGGCTCAGCTTAGCAACCTTGGGGAAAGTCCACTTCACACTGGCAGAACTGATGTCAAGGCTAGAACCTCATCTGCCTTCTGGAAGCTTATGCATCATGCCCTTCCTCCAGAGAAGGCCTGCCCTGCCTTAGAAGCTTCCCATCTCCTGGTCACACCTTGACACCTGGTCCTGGAGCCCCCCACCACTGGGCCACTGACCAGGCTGCCTCCGGCCCCCATATTTATCTCCAGCTCTGTTTTCAGCTCTCAGGTCCCCAGGACTCTGGAACATTTTTCTCCTTGCTACATGAATTTCAGTGTTCCTTTTTCAGTAAATAGCAGGATTTCTCTTCACCTAGTCCCTGAAACCCAAACCTCAGTAATCCTTTGCTTCTCTCTCCTTAGACCACCTTGTCTGACATCCAGTCCCAAGAGCTCTTGCTTCTCATATTCCACACAGCCATCATTGATTGCCAAGGTCATCTCCTCTCACCTTAGATGATTGTAAGATTCTCTGCTCCTATTTTGTTCTCCTAAGGCACTCTTCACACAGCAAACATTAGAACCCACACTGTAGCACACCACTCTGCCGACCTCAGTGACCTCCCATCACATACAGAACAGTCCCACTATCCTAACCATGGCCAATGGGGTCCTGAGTGAAGTTCATGCCCCTGACTGGTTTCTTCTCTCCAGTTCCACCCACTGAGGGCCCTTAGTAATATGGATCACAGTGACTTCAATCCTATTGCAGCAGATCTGGCCTTCCTACTTTATCTGTAAGGGTCTAGTCCTCACTGTGCTCAAGTCCCCTCCAGTAGCTCATCCCAGAGGGGACTTCCCTAGCCACTATCTACCTTCACTCCCATGCCTGTTCTTCTTTTTCTCCCTTCTTGGTTCCTTTCACTGATAGGCACTAGCCCAGTGTCACACCCCCCATATTGAGTATCCATGGACAAAAACTTGATGTCACCCACTGAGCATCTTGCCAATGTTCTCTTGGCCCAACTACTAGTTCAGACTCTGAACCTCCTCCTGGACCTCAGCCTCTGCCTCCAAGAATTGACACCAGCATGGTTCCACCAGATCAGGGATGCACCTGGAAGATGCCACTGTTCCTCTCCTAGACCACCCCTCTAGGAAACTCAAGTGTCCTGTAGGGCCGTGACTTTCCTTCTATCAAGCACCTGAAGCCAGGCCTGGATGTCCTGCCTCTGTGTGGTGGGAGCCCAAGTTCAGTGAGCACCAGCTGGCAAACCCAGGCATGCTTCACATGTACAAAAGCTCTCGTCTGCTCTTTGTAAGTTCTCCCCTTCCTGACTCTGCTAAGCTCCCATCCACCACTCTGTACCTCCTTACTCTCTCTTTAAGATTCTAGCCACTTCTGGACAAATGAGTGATAAGTGCAGTTCAAGCTGTACTCCTTCTTTCTTTGCATAGTATATTAGGAATTAAAATTTGTCCTTGCCAATTTAGCTAGTGTGTAGATCAGATTATCTGTGTTACTCCTCAGACCTAAAAACCATCACTACCCTCTAATAGGCATTCAGAAATTTAAATTATATTAATTAATTAATTAATTAATTAAAGAGTGGGTGAGTAAGTGAATTTGGTATAGGGAAGGAGTCTTGATAGGCCTGGACTTACTGAAGCATGAGAAACCTTAGCTCCTAAAGGTTTTAGATCATGCTCTGACAAGGAAAGGGAGAGAGCTGTTGGCACCTGGGCTTTGTTTCCTTCATGCAAAAAGTGGCAACAACAAGAGGACTCCTTGGATAATCCATTGCAAGGGTTGTGTGATGTCTGCCACATAGTAAGTTCCCAGGATGCATCTCCATGTGGAAAGCCTGCCCATGGTGGCTGAGCATGGTCCTCCCTTGGCCACAACACAGTTCACTTCAGCTAAATGTCTTTCCAGATCTGGACCTCAGTTGCCCATTAATGAAACACAAGGATGGGTTGATTCAAAACCTAGACTCCTGTGCTCAACACAAGCCTTGCTGTGGAAACACACAGAACACACCTGGATGTGGCAGAGGCCATGGGCCATGAGCACATCTGATATGAAGACCTGGAAGGCCTGCAGCAATCCTGTGTAGTCAGCACTGCACATCTTGCCTGGTGGGAGCTGGAGCTGGAAGTTTGCTCCAGTCTGGACAGTCTGCCATGGCTGGGGCCCTGCAGATGAGACTGGAGGTCAGTGGCCAGAGAGAGCAGAGCCGAGAGGTTCTTCTGTTATTTTTTCTCTACAAAAATAATCCTTCCTCTTTTAGCTTACAACACACAAGCACTGCCCTTTCTCACTGTCATCCTTAGAGTCTGTTGCCTTCCTGACATGACTGGTTACCTCAGAATTATTTCATACCCATAGCTACCGTAGGCCTGCCTCAGCTTCCAGTTCAGGGAAATCCTAGACATTCATCCTGGAAAATATTCCACATCATTTCGCATGAAAACAAGGCCACTCTATGATGCTGAGGCTTAAAAGTAGACCTTTAGGAAGGTTGTTCAGTGTACAAACTGCACAGCCACACAGAAGCTCTGCAGCCAACTCTAGGGAGCCCAAGTTGCACACTTTCTTACCCCAGGCTCCCTGGTCTAGCATCAGTGCTGATGAGCCTGGTCTTCATTCCAGCTTGCACTACTCTGTTATCATCCAAGGAACTGGCCACTTACCTACTTGAGCCACATGTTAAACTGTTCTTAATAGAGACCTTCCACAGCCCAGGTTGTTTTGCAGCGAATGCTGCCTTGGCACCCTGGCAAAACCCAGAACCTGTTGACAGTCAGTCTCAAGATGTGGTGCTCTCCCTGAGGCCTTCACACTGTATCAGGAGGACTGAGTGAGGTCCCTGCCATCCACTCCACTTGTTCCACTGTGGACAGTGGGCCAGGCTTTGTCCAGGCAGGTGCTCTCAGTGTTGTCCCAGCCATGTTTATATTTTCCCACATGTGTTGAATAGGTTCAGGCAACATCCAGAAAGAGCTCTGTCTAAATAGGGCATGGATACTCCCAGAGCCATGTTCTGAGCCTCTGCCCAACTGGGCATTTGTACTGGAGGGCCAGGGACCTTGGAGAAAGGCTGTGGGAGGAGAGGACCCTCTGAGGCTAGACACACAGCCTTAAGTGTACCGGTACTATGCCTGCTGATGGGGCTGCTAGAACATCTCCCTGCTGAATATCTGCCTTAATCTAAGATGTCCCAGGAGAGCTGGGACAACAGACATTCTCCCAAGAAACAGATGGCTCCAGAGAAGCCACAAAGGGTACCATAAAAGGTGTACCTTTATCAACATTTGGTAGGCAACAAAGTGGCAAGTATTCACCCTCCCATCCCCAAGGGTTGCAGGACATGTGTCCCCAGGGTCACTCACACTGGCAGGCCAAGGGCTGAGGCAGTTGCGACACCCAGCGTTTGCTCTCCAGGCTACACTCCAGCAATACAGATGGAAACACACTCTGGTAACCCCGGCGACAAAACAGCTGGCACTGCTGGACAGTGGCTGCTCCTGGGCCTGAGGTTCTCTCACACAGGATCACTCCACCAGGCATATCTGACACATTCATGAAGGGGAGTGGACACTGAGGACCTAAAGGAAGAGAAGAGAGGGTGTGGGCACCTGCCACATGGCGAGGCTGAGCTCCTGTGCACCCTTCCTTCCCTCCACCCAGTTGGCTGGGCCTCCCCTTCTCTATCCCCAGCTGTGCCAGACTCTCAGACCCCAGCACTCTATCATCCTCCTAGAAGAGCCTGCATCTCTGGTTATAACAGAACCCTGAGCATGGGTGGCTCTTGAAGCACTGGCTTGGCTCAGGTGCTCTCACCTTTGTTCCACTCTCAATCCAGGGAGGACTCACCCACCATCTTCCTCTGCTTTGGAGCCCTAATGCCTATGCCTGGATCCAACCTGGACGCCAGCACCTGTTCCTGCCCATCCCCCCTGCAATGCTGGATTCAGCTCTGGTTCCCCCATATGTCTGCTCTCCTCTGTCCAGTGTGTTCTACCTCCCTTAGCACCTTCTGACTCCAGGCTCATTTGCTTCCCTCACCCCCATGCTCCTCTCTCCAGCTGCTCAGAGCCTGGAAGGTTTCTTTTTGTTCTTCAAATATCAGTGCAAAACCCCAGCTTTCCAGCAGCTTCTGTGCCTCTCCCAAGCACACGTAGGCCTCCTTTCCCTAAATCCCCAGACACAGGGTGTGTCAGCCACCCAAACACTAGTCATAGGTGGGCTTGACTCCCCATGGAATTGAGTCCAGGCAATGAGGAGCCTTTCCACTGTCATCCAGTATGGGCACAGTGAGTAGGCATTAAGTAAAGGGGTAAATTAGCCAAAGAGCAAACACACAATATCATATCTGATTAGATGTTCAGTTAATGTCTACTATAAGGCACATTGTTGCTGCCAGAATATGCCTAGTTTAAAATCTATAATCTACCTCTGACATCAGGATACTTGGATTGGTGGGCACTCCAATGTTCAAGAGTGACATATCCTGACCTATAAGGTGTGACTTGGGCTTCTTCATAATGAAAATAACACATTAAAGCACTTGGTGCAGGGACCTAGGTTCTATCCCTGGTGTGCTATGCCAGCCCCATCCCCAGGGCTCACTCAAACAACAGCTGAAACTGGCCGTGGTGGTACACTCCTATAATCCCAGGGCTTGGGAGGCTGAAAAGAGGAGGATCACTATGAGTCTGATCTGTGTAGTAAGACCCTGTAGACCCTGTCCTAAACAGATGGGGGAAAAAAAGGAAACAACAGCCCCTGACCAATGTTTTGCACTATAATTTCCAGTGGACTTACTGAGTCGGCTTTTATCAAATGTTCTCTCTCTCTCTCTCTCTCTCTCTCTCTCTCTCTCTCTCTCTCTGTCTCTCTCTCTGTCTCTCTCTGTGTGTGTGTGTGTATGTGTGTGTGTGACAGAGACAGAAACAGAGAGATAGTGACAGATATAGACAGACAGTAAGCCAGCCTATGGGCTCTGTCCTCAGCCTGTCAGGAATGAAACTTAGCTCTCTCATTTACTAGTTAAGTGCCCTCAAGCAAGTTGATTTATTTTCTATGACTCAGTGTTCTCAAAATGGTGATGAGACCAATGATGTCTACTTCCTAGAGGAAGTATTTGCTTAAGAACTACATTTGTAACATGTGCTGGGTACACTGTTAAAAACTCTAATATCAACTTGTTTAATTAATCCTAGAGCCCTTGTGGCTGGGTTCCTCTGTCCCTGCTTTAAGTATGCCAGTAGTGATGTGCACAGCAGAGAGACACCTTGCCCTGAGTCAGCGAGCTGCTGTTCAGATAGTGTGTGGCTTATGCCCCATCAACTGGTCTCAAGTTCCCCACTGTGTGCTGGATGTAGATGCAGGTGGTTATAAAAAGAGAGGTGACAGCAAGGAACAAGGAAGAGCCCTCAGCTCTCAACAATACAGGCTCTTTGCTAGGTCTGCAGCTGTGGCTCTCTGGCTTCCCTCCCTCCTTACGAGAGGCCCAGTGAATGTGTGGATTTCCCTGAAAGGGCTTTGCTCTCAGGCCCCTGAACATCACCTAAGACACTACTGTTTCTCTTACTGGCACCACTACCTTCTCTAGCCAGGAACCCTTATCCAGTTCCACTAAAGGGAAATGACCACCAACTAATGCTGAGACTCCAGACTGCCAGTGATTGCCATAACACCTACAGAAGGCAGTGGGAGTGATTTCCATGGGTAGAACACTGGATGGAGGGGAGGGGATGAATCAGGGTGAATGTTCTGGTCCAATCTTTGATGACACAAGCAAAACTTGTAACACATATTTAGTGTACAGGTAATTCATGTGCTGAGCAGTTTATAGAAATTATCTTAACTAGTCCTATCAATGACTCTAAGAAACAACTGCTTTTGGCAACTAAAGTCCAGAGAAATTAAGGGACTAGTGTAAAGCTACCAGCAAGGGAGTGGCAGGGCTGATACACAGCCTGCCTGTCCACACCCAGCTCTGAGCCTCCCTGTCACACTCTGTAGTGACCCAGGAAAAAGGCTATGGGGACACTGGTTAATGCCTTCCTCACAGCTAACCTGGGATCCTATGATCTCCACCATAGAGCACCTAGGACTGTGTGGTTCTTCCAGGTATGAACAGAAGGTGTTTCTGGCCTCTGGTTGCAGGATCAGGGAATGAAGGCACTCCAGATCTTTCAGGGAAGCTGCATAAGTCTTTCATTCTACCTATGCTAACTCATTGAGTTATTCCCCACTCACTTCCACTGCTGTGAGATCTGAAGGAGGCAGTGCTGCTGCTCTTGCCACCTCTTCTCAAGACACTCATTCCATCTATACCTGCATGGAGCATGGACTCCAGCTCTCCCTAGCCACCCAATCAGGTCCCCTAGAGCACAGCAGTCAAAAGAGCTAGAGAGGTTCTAACTCTAGCCACAGATGAGCCTTTCAGCTGTTAGCTCTTCAGCCTTAGACCATGCATAAATAAAAGAGAGGAAGCCAAAGCACAACTCCTACCACTGTTTCCTGCTTTTTTCCAGGTGACTACTGAATGGCATTCCTACGCCTGTCTTCTGACCTTTCCTACAGCTTGTCTACCATGAATTAACCAGAAGGACTCCTAGTAAAAGCAGTGTTGACTCCACTTGCTAGCAGTGCGACTTAGCAAAGCTCATTAACCTCTCTGAACCTTAGTCTTCAGCTATAAAATGGACAGACAAGAGTACTCTACTTATTACTGCATGGTACATGGCATAAGGGATGTGAAGGGCAGCCCTGAGCAGGTTAATCGCTATAAAGACCTACTATCACCATGGACTCCTGTAGGATGGGGCACAGGGAGCCCCTGAAGAAGCTTGCTGCCCCTGAAGAAGCTTGCTGCTAGACCACTCCTGGAAGCAGCCTCAGCCATGTGTCTCCTGGGTCTCAGACAGTGCAGGCCACCCCCAGATGACATGGAAGGAACATTGATCATGGCTGACCTCTAGATTTGTCACCTCTCTCCCTACCTCACAAGCACCTTTCAAGCACTCACTATACCTGGTAGCAGCTGCTGCTAAGCTGAGTTGAGGATGAAGTTGAGCCCACACAGGGGAGCAAACCAAGGAACACAGGAGGGCACAAAGGCCTGGGCCAGTGCACAGTGGGTCGGCTTAACGCCAGATCCCATCCTCCCTTAGTAGGCTCCACCCATCCTCCTATGCACAGAAACCAGAGGCCCCACCCGGCCTTGTTAAAGCACTCTACAGCCCTAAAATATGACTCAGAGAGTGGGAATTTACAAGCAAACACTGAAAGTAAATAGTGAGAACAAAAGAAAGGCAATGGTGTAAAAGCAGAATCATCCATCACAGTGTTTCTCAAACCTTCCACTCAGGCCCCACTTATGAGAGGTATTATTTAATGTCTCCATGTCCTGCTCACAGAAGCTCTGGTCTACCTGTTCACATAACTTTCAAAATGATCATAGTGCCCTAAGATTTGAGTGCAAAGAAGAAATAGAAAGTAAATAATTTATAATATGTTTTAATGTGCAACGATTATTTTCCAGTATTGAACTATGCTATAATATGTCTATTTCAATATTTGATATTCAGTCCGTAAACTAGAAATGAAGAAATTGACACCTCTCAAGTGCCTGAACTGCCCTCGTGGGACAGAACCATTTATCCTACGTTTCTGAGATAGAGATGAGCCTCCTTGCCCTATTCAGGGACAGACCAGGAGACCAGGACCACAGCCCTCCCTGGCTAGCACTGGGACTTCCTCAGGTGCCAGCTCTGGAAAGTCTCTGGTAAAGTGTCTCTTGACGTCAGCCCATAAAAGGTAATTTTCAGGAAGTGAAACATCATGGAAATCAAGCACCAGGACATCGTGCTTATACTTCTTGTCCCTGCCCCTGCTTCTTGAACTCTACCCAGACTGAGTACAGGAAGTGACATGGGATGCACAGCCTGGGTCCCTAGAGGAGTCAAAACTTACGCTCACAAGCAGGTTGGCTGCCTACCACACGGGTCCCAGGCACCTCCTCGCCACTGTCCAGGACACACCAGCAGCTGCCCTGGGCTGGGTCACATTGCACCAGGGAAAAGGCTCCATCCTGGGACTTGCAGGCTGGCATGTGTCCTGGGCTGACTCTCCTGGACAGGACTTCATTTGTGAGAACGTCGCAGAGGCCTGGGCCTGGACATATGGAAACAAGCAGGTGGGTCTGGCACATGGTTCTTACCTGCTATGTGGGCACAGCAGCATGATCTTCCCACCATCCACTACCACCCCAGGCCCACCTGCACAGCCAGGACTCCCAACAGTCTGTCCTCTCTCCATTGCCATTACCTTCTCTCAGGGTGCTTAGAATCTTGCAGGAGATTTAAGTAAGTGAGCAGCAGTAGGTCAGTAAGTTGGCAATGCCAATTGCACAGTTACAAGCCACCAGAAAGACAGAGCTCTGCCTTATGAGAGAGAAGAAGCTCCTGGTGGATGAAAGATGCATGCAGGTAGGGGAGGGAAGGTACAGGCATGCTGCATGCATCAGAGCCAGTGGGGAAAGCTCAAGGTGGAGAGAGTATCTACTTCCTTCATAAGACTGATTAGAACATTTCAGGAGATCCTGCAGCATGAGTGTTGGAGAAGCAAGAGAATGTAAAGAACAGAGGCACGAGCCAGTATGTGAGGTGCCTGGGCCATGCCAAGCTGCCCAAGCATGGGACAACAGTGGGACATCAGCAGCCCCTGCAGAGAGGCCTATCACAGCTGCTCTTTAGGGACACGCCCTGGGTTTCACTGCAGATCCCCACCTACAGGGCTTAGATGGAAGCTCAGGGCCAGGTGGAGTACCATGCAGCAGGGCCCTGCTGTGGTCAGCCTTCAACAGCACTGTGCTGCCCAGGACAGGGATGAGGTGTTCTGCTCTGTCACAGAGAACAGCCCTCTCCAGAGACAGAGAATGTGAGTAAAGTTCACACTATTGTACAGAGGAGACTATGGGGCAGAATGGGGTCAGGAAACAGCAGAGTGGGGATGAGAAGCCAGCTATAGGGACTCCATACCCAGTGTTCAGCAGTGAGGTGGTAGGGCAAGAAGGGTGGGAGACGTACTTACATGGGGCACTGCCATTTGCACTGAGCTGCATCCCCTCTCCTGATGCAGGGTCCACACACCAGGCACCAGTCCCAGACACCTGCCTCCTGGCAAACTCTCCTGTCTAAGGGAAGCCAAGGCTGTCAATGTGAGGGTTTTATAGCCCAAGTCTTGGCTCAACACAAGATGTGAGGGCTTCCCCACAAAGAACGGTGTTCCCACAAGAAGGAGATGCCACCATGTCTGCAACCCTCCATGTATTTAATTCAAATTGGTGGTTGTACAATCTCCACCAGCAAAAACAACTGTGGCCCCATTTGAGTGTAGGGGAACCAGCTCCTTCAGAGAGGTGACTGTGGGACAACAGCCAAGAGCAGATCTGGGCTGGGGCCGAACTCAGACAGCTCCAACCATAGCCATTCCCCTGCACTAACTCCATTGATGCCAGAAATATATTCTAATGAGAAACCTTCTTCCTTAACATCCTATCTGGAATAAGATACCACACAAGGCAGCTACCGAAGCCTCAGCACAGGCTGTGGACCCAGGGAACAGGACCTGCCCCTCCAGGAACCCCTAGCATGCCTCTTCTTCTCCCTGGGCCGCAGTGTCCCTAGTACACCTCCTGTCCCAGGCACTGCTGCTGAGCCACATTCAGCCAGTCCTCCCACAGACTATTCTGATGGCCGGGAAGTCCTTCCTCCCACATTTGCAAATGAAAGTCAGAGGCACAGCAAGTGAGCTGGCGAAAAGCAACTTCCAGCATAGCCTGGATGCTGCTGTTTGCCTGAGCACTTGGCTGCTGCTGGTCCATGCTGTCTTGCTGCTTACAGCACTAGGCCTGGGCAGCAGCTAGAGCACGAGCCACCCAATCAGAGCATGCACCAGAATTCCCACCCCTGCCCTTGGAGGCTGCAATACCCACTGACCTTCTCCCTGAACAAGCACAGTGCTCAGGGAGTGTAAAGGACTTGTACTCTCACCAGCAGCAGATGGTTGTCTTAGGACAAAGGTCCCAATCATACGAAAAATTTCTCTACAAAACTCACTTGTAATTGGGATCTATGCTCTAAGTACCCATTGATAATAACAATTAGACACACAAGCAGCACTTTACAGCTTCATGAACTTCTGTATTTCTAGTTGTCATGAATCCCTGGAAGATGTGGCATCCCTACCATCCCTACTTTAGGGAAAGGGGCTTCTATCTTGGCAAATAATGTCTAAAGGTGAGGGATCACTCTTCTTCTGTGAAATTCCATGTCTATGCTTCACTGAACTCTGAATTTCTGCAATCATCTAGAGAGCTGGGAGGGATTTTGGGTGATATCATCCATGCAGACTAGGGACCCAAGATGGGAGCAGCAGAGATTTGGCTAGAGATGCTAGGAAACACATGGGAGCAACTGCACGTGTACCAAAGAATCTTTAAGGAATATGAAAGCCACTTCAGGGAAGCCTCAAAACTATTCCATACTAGATTGGACCAAAATGGGATTGAGTCCTATGTTAAAAAACAGCAACAAAAAAACCATGTCATAGAGAAGGTAAGTTGCTCAAGGGTACACAGCCAAGGTCTACCAGGCTTAGGATAAGCTTCTCTTCCCTGAACTCTTTCAGGGACCTGTACTAAGCTAAATAAATTCGCTACTGGAAAGGTCATGTCAGCCAGCTAGGATATCTCTGGCATCCCTCCTTGTACCCTCCTGCGGCCCCCAGAGTCCCACCTCAGTGCAGACTGGGGTGAACAGGTCTTCTGGGGATGAGTCTCCTCGGGAACCAGCTTGTTTCCAACCAGAAAGCAGCGCATTGGCTCGAGATTGCTCACAAGGCTTGGGGCCTGTGGAAAGAGGGGTACTTTTCACAGAATGATTAAGTGGAAACTAGGAAAAGTGTACACACTGACTAACCCCTGGTCTCAGAGTCATGCATGTAGGGTTGGAGGTGCACCCAGCGACATGGAAGTATGTGGAATGTACCAGTTTTTTTTTTTTTTTTTTT
>PVKA01014861.1:0-51405 GCA_004027165.1 Ctenomys sociabilis | reverse complement strand
TTTTGGCAGAACCAGGAATTGAACTCAAGCCCTTGCACTTGCCAGGGAAGCACTTATTCCACTGAGCCATCCATCTCCCCTGTCCCTAAGCCTGTATAATTTTATGCTGCTTAATAGACCTGGGAAAGTTATAGTGGACTACTTGACACATTCCCCGTTGCTGTCCCTTATTCTAGATTGAAAACACATTTCATTCTGGGCTTTTTAGTGCAAAAATTGTTGAATTACATTCACAACTTTAGTTTGTGTCTAGCTGTGCCTTCAAAGCCTCATGTAAGTCATGTGGGTGATTTCTAAAGTTTGTGATTAACTAATGATCCACTGGAACCCTGGGTGTGAGTACTACACCCAGCCTGGGGCACATAAACTCGATGCAGCTTACCGGAGACTTGTGCTCTGCAGCCATTTTTGCTGCTGCTTCTCACTTTGCGATCTGCTCTTTGCCACTTCCATGAAAATTTGCTCTCTTTCATATGTCATTCTGCCTTGGAGCCAGCTGAGTATGAACTGAAACTTCCAGTGACTGTGAGCTAAATAAACCTTTCCTTCCTTCATTTTGGGTGCCAGGTATTTGTCCCATTAAGAGAGATGAGTAACTGAGACAGCATTTGGTACCAGAGAAGTGGGATTGTTGCTTTGGCTAAACCTGACAGGAAGCATGAGGTGGTGTAAGGCTGTTTATAACTGCTTAACTTCTATCAGGAGAGTTAATTAGATGATTATATTTAAATACAACTAGGTTGGGCAGGGGAGATAGCTCAGTGGTCTACATGCCTGGCTGGCAATCACAAGGACCTGGGTTCAATTCCTGGTACCACATTCTGTGTTGTCTCCAGACCCCGGACACACTGTATTGAACAATGTTGGCACACACCTCTAATCCCAAGCTGGAGAGGCTAAGACAGGAGGATCACTACAAGTCCTAGATGAGTAGCAAGACCCTGTATCAAATAAAAAAAAAAAAAATTAAAGTCTTTAAATGCAATTAGCTCATTTATTTTTAAGAAATTGAAAAGCATTGCTATAATTACCATTAGCCCAAAGACCTTAAGTAATGAAAACAGATTTATTCAATTGCTACTTGAGTCATACATTTTCATGTATGCCTGTCACTTATGACATTTCCTACAACAACACATTTTAATTTCTACTAATGTCATCATAAATAAGTTTTGCTTCTTTTCCCTGAAAGGAACATATTTTGTTAGTATAATGCTCTAAAAGGAATTTTCCATCTACAGAGTAAAGCTGAGATAACTGTGGAACTGAGATGATTGTCAGGTGAGCTCTGTACAGGTGTATGGGAGCCCGAGATCTGCTCTCTGACCCTGGAACCCCTTTGCAGTTGAGCTTGATGCAGGCAGGGTGCAGCAGAAGCAATTACACCTGATTCTGAATTTTTAAAATAGCTTGATGCACTTGGTAGCCTGCAAGGGCTGCCCATCTCCACACCTTCTCCGCCTCAGCTGTGTGGGCTGGAGGCTCGCGACTCCTCACCACACGTGAGGTGCTGCACTGACGCTGCCATCTTGAATTTTGACTTTGAGTGTGAACACGAAGTGTTACACAGGATTTTCTGTCCTCCAGGCCCTTATTTTAGGTAACTTCTAAACCCTGAGAAGTAGTTTGTGACTTATAAGCACATTGGAGAATGTGAATTGCTATACAGATTAAAGGTTATTTTTTATTAAAAATAAATGGGAGTAAAATAAGACCTCCTAGGGGTGCTGTTAAAAAGAACCCCATCTGACCCTGCTCTCAGAGGTTCTGAGGTGTTTTAGATGTCAAGATGCTTTTAGGAGGACTCAGTGGAGTAGTCTGAGACTCTTCTTATTGATTCCTATTTCATCTCTTTTGCTTTCAGGTTCCTCTTAACTATCTGCCATACTCCACGTTTGACAAATGTGTTTCAACCACCAGAGAAAAAGAAATATTACTTCAAAACCAACTTGTATTAGAAAATTATATCAGAAAATACTATAGAACAAATAGCATGTTACACATCATTAATATATGTTCTTATCTGAGAGGAAACATCCTGGTATAATTTCAGCAACTTGTAGCCTTTCAAAGATTGCATAAATGGTATCATACATAAAATGGACCTTGATTCTCATGTGTATAAAAGGATATGTGATATATTATATGCATATTTCCATATAATAGTGAAAAAGCCTGAATCCTTGTTTGCTCCTGGTCACTCTGAAAGGCTAGTATATCAAGGACTTGTTGTCAGGACAAGGCAAAACGCTTACTTGAAAGCGAGCAAACCAAGGGAGACAGAAGGTATGGCCAGCGAAGGCCATCTGGTTGGGTATAGCAGGTAGGAAGATTTCCTAGGAACTCTGAGGTGACAGCATGGTGCCAGACTAATTGCAAACCTTGGACAAATTTTATCTGATAAACACGTTGCTGTCATATTAGTTTACCAGATATCCTGGACTTGACAAATCCAAAGAAAAATTATTGTTTAGAAAAATTTGGGTTTTTGACTTTTTAGTTTCTTTTCCTGGCAATAAGGAATTCTGCACTTAATTTCTGAGGTTAAAAAGAGAGTGTCATTTCCTTGGAGAACACGTGAAGTAGGAAAGGCAACTTTTCTCCACAATAAGGAAAAGTACTAAGATGTCTTTAGACAGAAGCATCATCTGTATCAAAGTTAGTGGAAGACTAACAATCCATTTTCTAGCTGTGTGACTTTCAAAATTTTTCAAAAATTAACTCAAAGGAGAGAAAAAGAAATGAGAAATTTTATTTGGGTCTTTCCCTGGCTAAAATAATTAGTCACATTATTATTTTGAAGGGTCAGTTGCATTTTTATTTGATAATTCATGAAGTTATCAGTGTACTTACCATTATTCAGTTTTAAACAGTATGGCATTAAGGCCCCCAAAGCTTAAATAATCTCTCCAAGATCCTTCATCTTGAGGGTGTATGTTGCAGAGCAAATATTTTCATATAATTGTCTCTGTTTCTTACAGTCTTGTTTGTAACAACAAAAAAATTACCATAGTAATCTAGACTAATCTACACAGATTTAAAGATAGTCTGAGCAGTGCTAAAGTGAAGTGTTAAACTTTCATCAACATATTAAGAGGTAACCTCATGCAATAGAATTTGCATGAAAGGGAATGGATAATTGGATTGATTTGTCTGCCAATGAAGGATTTAAACCTATAAAAAGATTAATTTTCTCACCTAGTTGAGAGAGATAAGCACAAACAGAACTTATTCTGCACTTTCAGAAAAGATATGAGATTCGTAATTTTGTCTGCATTGTATGTCTCTAAGATGCTGCAAGTTCAGTGGAAGAGTTTGCTCCAGTACTCTTGGAGAAAGAGCAGAAATGAGCTTGACATCTGGGCAGTTTCAGCTCATTTTATCCTCAGGAGTGAGAGCCAGAATGCAATAGCCATGTGTATTTTTTGCACATTCTTTGCAAAGTGAATTTTATGCCTTCTAATGACAAGCTGTTTGAAACAAATTGCAGTTCCTTTTATAGATGAATACATTTGTTTCAACAAGTCTATTTTCCATTGCTTTTCTAATTAATATCTCTTGTATTCTTATTTGCAGCAGTACTGTTTACTGGAAAGGTAAGATAATTGTTGCAGAGCTGAAAACTAAAGTAATACAGGGCTGGCCAAATAATTTAGCAGATTAAAGTGCCTGAAGCAAGTGCAGGGACCTGGGGTTTGATATCTGGGCTGCCATGCCAGGCCCACCCCCCGGGTGTGCTGAGACAACAACTGAGACTGGGCTTGGTGGTGCACAACTGCTATAAACAGGCGGATCACTATGAGTCAGATCTAGTAGTGAGACCCTGAACACCCTGTAGACCCTTCCCTAAAATACAAATATAAAATTTTATCAGCACAACTGTATATGTTTGGTTAATTGGAAAATTCATTTAGGAACAGAATTTTTTGAGATTTGCTGATAGTCTTTTGATCAATGAGGATCGAAGATCTATGTCTATTGGCTCTGATCAATTTATGTTTGCACATAAATCTTGGTCTCTGTTCCTAGCAGCACTTCTTAAAACCTTTTGTGCTGCAGCTTCTGTCTACAAATTTATAGTGTGTGTGAAATAAAATGACACCACTGGTCCCAGCAGTGCTGCAATAAAACCCTAAGAGAAAACCCAACCTCCAAGGAAAAAGCTTAATTGAGGATGGAAGCCGCAAAAGAGTCATCCATGAATAAATACTGTACGGCGTAAGGCGTATCTCTGCTCTGGGCTGACAAGTGAGAACCTGCCCTAACTTCCTTTTGTGTTCATCTGGAAAATGACTGGATAGATTATTATTATCTGATAGCTTTTAAATATCAATAACTCCCAACATATTTTAGGGAATGTATTTGAACTTCAAATGTAGCTCATTAAGTAAAACTGTCAATTATTAAGAAGGATGTTAAAATTCTGATTAGTATATGATCATAATTTTATGTATAGAAATTATATCTGAATGATTGTTTTCTACCTTTACATTTAGTCTTTCCTTTTTTTTTAAAAGGCTTAACATGTGCTTTAATATGTTGACACTGTATTACTGCCCATATCCCAGAAAAAACTCCAAATTTAAATTATCAGGGATAAGTCAAACATGGTACACCAACGAAAACTACACAGTGTATCTAGCTAAGATAGGCAAGGCCAAGACCTACTGTCAGACCTTCAGCATACGGCAATCCTGTTCCCAAGACTGTACTAGGCCTATGAAGAAAAGATGTGAACAGCAGCATCATAAACACAAAAATATCATTTCTGGGATGTCCTTACCCAAGGAAAAGATGGAGGCGAGTCAACACAAGATTTTTTTAAAGATATACTAAGCTGAAAATCTCTAAGAGAAAATGTCTTCAGTACATGAAAGGGTAACATATGGGATGGAACAGAACCATACCTATGCTGTCTGTGGCCTCTGTGGACATTTGCCTGAATTCTCACCTGGGAGGAAATGGAGCAACGGGGCTAAGGTCCTGGGAGATATTTGTCTTTTGTGGTGTATGTGGCAGTGTCTCTGGGCATAATGGGTGTAGAAAGCAAATAAAACATGATGGACAAAAACCCAGAGGGCTCAAGATCAATGGGACTCTAAGGACTTGTTCTGTCATGGTTTCCCCCCAGCATTCAGCAATTCATAATATCTGAAATTTCAGGAATGCATCACACAGAACTGAATAGACTGCATAGAATTTGTTAAATATAACCTTGCCTTTGTCCTCTGCCCTGAGCATATCCCCTTAGAGTAATACAGGCAAGGAAGACCCAGCTATTGGGAGGAATCCCTAACACTCTTTAAAGGTAGAATTCTGGCTAGTCCAAAAGGGTTCTTCCTTCTAAGGGATTCAGGGAACTAGACTCTGCAACTGTATTAGCCTTGGCAACATTTGTTTGGAGCACATTCAGCTCCAGGGGCTGCACGGTTGAAAGCTTGAGGGGTTCCACCAATTGCCCCAATTCTTTCCATTGTAGCATCCTGTCCGAGGCATTCACTTGTTGGTAGTGTTAATCCCAAGGCTCCATTAGATATCATAGTGGCAGGTCCTGGAGGAGCTGGGACCAGGGCAGGGGGCCATGGCACCTCTGTTGTTTATGCCCATAGCACCTACCACAGCCATCTGGCCCACCTGTATCTCTTGTTCTTGTGCATCAAGGAAGGTTCCTTGCTGTTGCCACATCATCTCTTCTTGTTGCCACCACATTTCTTCACAGCATTTACACTCCTCCTCCTCCCTAAGCTCCAGTTGCATTCATTTTTGGACCTCTTGGTTATGCAGCTCTTCCATCCTCCCAAGTTCTTGTTGGCGTCTCATCAAATCCTGTCTCATCAGCATAACCTGGTGCTAGTGGCGAGTAGACTCCATCTCCAGCTTTTTCAGCCTCCTTGGTGTTGTGGTGCACTTGATCTTGCTCCTGTTTCACCATCTCAGTGAGTGCCTTCCAGTGCATGGCATATTCATATTCAGAGGAGCCAGGCTGTGCAAATCGAGGTGGCTGCTCTCGCTCCTTGCAAAATTGCTGATTCTTTATAACAAGCTTTTCTGGAAGTCGTTCTTCATCATCTAACTGGTCCATAGACTCCCCAGTCACAGGCTAAGGAAATGTGGTTATAGGAAAGACCCTTCACTGAATCTTTCCAGAGCTTTCCATGCAGCTGGCTTCCCTGACAACTCAGCAGTGCCTTTTCCTGAGGATCATCCTTGATCATCCACAATGACTACAGCCCTTTCCACTTGGCTAGACATAGAAAGGGCTTCTTCCAGTAGTTGGCTGGACATGTACTGAGGAAGGTTTTGGACTGTAAGAAATGCAGCATAGCAGGCAAAGCGCACATGCAGTTGTTTTCCACAGAGAGGCATATTATCCAGATCCATTTTGGCAATCTGTGCAAGCATTCGTGTTTCCCAGAGGATAAAGCCAAAGCCTTTATCTTTATAAATAAAAACTTCTTCTGCTTTCCAATATTTCTCAAATAGTTTCCTCATTTCCTCCTCAATAATATCAGGGTGAAGATTGCCCAAAAAGAGTCAGCTACTTTGAGTGAATGTCTTCTCTAATTGTTTCCTAAAATTCTTCAGGTCAACAGTCAAACCTTCATTTTGGCTACTGGCCTGTCGCCCATTTGAAGGTACTTTTGGTGGCTACTGCTCCTGCTGCTTCTGGTGGCAGTGATGCCGATGATGCTTCGCTGGAGTATGGGTCTGCCTCTCCGAGTTAACAGTCCTATCGCTCTGCATTTCTATATCCTCAACTTGATTGAAGACTGCAAAGTGCCTCCAGCCCTAACTTCTGCTTTGCCAATACCAACAGTCCTTTCTGCAGAGTAACGCGATGCTACCCAGGCTCCATTGTCCCAAGAGCAACTATATTTACTCTTTCCAAAAATGAAATCCTGTCTTAAAGTAATGCCAATAATTTCTTTACGTAACAGCATTTATTTCTGTCAAAGGGTACATTCACATTGCTTTGATCAGTTGAAACTTCTATTTTTTCATAAATCAATATTTGGCTTTCAATACCCTCTAGTACAAGATAGTGTGTTCAGTGTAAGGGATACAGTGCTTAAAACATCAAATCGCCATGCCGGCCCCACCCCCAGGGTGCCCTGAGACAGTGATTGATACTGGACGTAATGGTGTGCCCCTGTAATCTCAGCACTTGGGGGGCTGTAAACAGGATGATCACTATGAGTCTGATCCATGCAGTGAGACCCTGTACACCCTGTCCTAAATACAAAGCAATCAAATTAAATCAATTTTGAAATGGTCTTGTGGTCTCACATGAGAAAGAAACTGCATGTCTATACGAAGAAATTGATATTGACCACTATAGCTGGTCAACTAATTGTGTAGAACATTGAATTAGGCTTTTCCAAATCTGTGCATAGTGTTGCACATTTGTAATCCTAGCATTGAGATTACTGCAAATTCTAGGCCAGCCTGGATTACATTTTGAGCCCAAAGCCAGCCAGAACTACAAAGAAAGACTTTCTCTCAAAAAAAGGCCTTAAAATAATAAATAAATAAATAATAAATAAGTCAAGTCTGTTCAAATGATGTTTTACTTCCATCATGTGCCTTTATTTTGCTGCTAACAGATCTATACCACTTCGTTTGTGTACATTTAGCTGTAAAGCTATCATTTCCACTTCCATTCTTTTCCCACCTGATTCACCCATTTGAGGGCAAAATATTTTTCCAGTAAGCCTTTTTTGTTTTAGAGTTTTGCAGCTGAAAGAAATTTTTAACAACCTCTTTGAGGAGTTGGGTCATTTCATGTTTGCTTTTACACAGTATTTTTTTTAAAGTATTGAATAATGGGAACAAATATTTTCATTTGCTAATTTTGGAAACAAGAGACAAGAAAAAAAATGTCATTGGACTGTCCTGCTACAATACTGTATATGTTTAGATTTCTAAATTTCTGTGTAAAAATATGTTATTGTTTATTCCTATTTTTTTCCTTTTTCTTTTTTTTTTTTTTTTGGTAGAAATGGGGATTGAACTCAGGCTCTTGTACTTGCCAGGGAAGTGTTTATTCCACTGAGCCATCTCCGTGGCCCCTTTATTCCTATTTTTTTAAATACTTTTTTTCTTCACATTCTGTAGGGATTTAAAGTTTGACATATCAATACTTGATGGAAAATACATGTTCCATGCTATGTCTAAAAGTTTTGAAATTCAGACAGACAGTGAGGTGAAGCTCAACTGTCTATGTTATATGGTAATAATATCATTAAGCTTCTGTTCTGGAAGGTTAATAACTTAAGTTTGCAGACCAAAAATTAGAGAAAAAGAAGGGTTGCAAGTACAGCCAACATTTTGGCCCCAGCCCTTCAAGGTCAGTGAGGACTCAGGACATAGGAGAACCTGTACTGTAATATCCTATAACTCAATTGTTCCTCAAATTTTCTGATCAAAGAGATTATGGGGCCACAGAGGAAAGTGACTGATCATGTAGAGTGTGCCTAAGGAGAGTCATTTGCTAATTTTGGTACCTGAGGTTCTTTGCTATGCCCCAATGCTTTTGTGAGATGCCCCCATTTTTATATTTGCTAAAAATTTCTGAAACTGAATGTGAAGCCTAGCATTATTTGTGTCCAATTTATGTATGAGTCTTAGCTAATGTGAGCCCACAACACTACCTGATAATTTCATTCAATCAATTCTCTACATTGTCCTTATCTATTACAACACTTGATATTATCCACACTGTGTGCCCAATTATAATTTTGCCTACTCTTTTTTTTTGATGGAGTGAAAGATAACTGTAAAATGTTCTTGAATTAATGATAATCTTTCAATGATTTCTGCAAATCTTGGTGAGTACTGACTGGTCTCCATTTGGTAGAAGTGCTACCTCCCATTTTTATTCACCATTTGATTTTTTATAATTATTATTAATAAAAATTTATTATGCACAACACATTCAAAAATTTTAAGTCAACAAAATAAATATGACCTCTACTTTTGCAAATGTTATAGGTTAATTAGAAAGAAGTTGAATAAATAAATTCATAGAAAGTTGATAGCAGTATCAAATTTTCCTTCATAGAACATATGCCTCATTGGTTTGAAAAGTGTTCATTGGTTTAATTTGCATTTTATATAATTCTAAGGAAACAGTTTTTATAAATGTAATAATTTATAGATGATTTAAAATTGGCTGTGATTAATATTTTCCTTTATAATTTATTACTTCTCATCTCTTTACAATGTGTTGCTAAGTGTTTACCTATTCTAATTTATTCATTTTTTGTGAGTGGGAGAAGTCTGTTGATGTTGAATTTGGAGGATCGTATTTAAATGTGCAGAAGGAGGAAAACATGGCGGAGTGCTCAGTGTCAGCTACTGAGCGTCTCCAGAGCCAAGTGCCGAGTGTCTGGAGGTGAAAGCCCTGAAGGAGATCAGAGGAACTCGAAGCACACAAAACCCACAGGGGAACTGGCAGAGCAGAAAAAGGAAATGGGATTTGCTGTCATAGGAGAAGTAGCTCACCAACAACAGACTGGAAACTTCCAGGTGTGGAGGAAGCAGACGTAGAGGGCCTGAAGTCAGCAACAGCAACACTCACCTTCACTAGGAGACTGGGACCAGACCTAGGTCACGACAGCTCTGTGCAATCCTTGGCAGCAGTGAGAACATGAAACCATCTTTTCTCAAAGTGCTCTGGAGCTTGAATTATACAAGTAGAACAGTCCATCTTCGACAAAGTATCTGATCAAAAAAGAGAAATACAGGTAACTTTCCATAATAAACATAGATACAGGGGCTAGGGAAATAGCTCAGTGGTCTAAGAGCCTACTTGGCAAGCACAAGGTCTAGAGTTCAAACCCTGGTACAGTATGTTGTGCTGGCCCTGAACGGAAGTGTGGTGGCACACGTCTGTGGTCCCTGTGCTGGAGAGGCTGAAACAGGATCACTATGAATATGAGCTGCATCAGGAGACCATGAATCAAATCAATCAATAAACAAGAGATTAAAAACATAGAGAGAAAAATCCTCAACAGGAGACTGGCAAATATAATTTAGCAAATCATGAAGATTATATATCACAGGCCTGGGAGATAGCTCAGTCAAATAAGCACTTGCCTGGCAAGTGCATGGTCCTGAGCTCAATCCCCAATACTGCACACACACACAAAAAGATTGTATAGCATGAACAAATAGGATTCATACCAGTGATATAGACATTATTTAATATATGCAAATCAACAAATATATCACAGTAACAGAACAAACAAGAAAAAACATATGACCATCTGAATAGAGGCAAAAAAAAAAAAATTGCCAAATTTCAACACCATATAGGTGAACCTATGGAACACTGGGACAAGTGGTTTTTATCTCAAAATGACAGAAGCCATTTATGCCAAACCAACATTCAACATCATATTAAATGGTAAAAAAATGAAAGGTTTCTCCCTAAAATTAGGAAGAAGACAAGGATGTCCACTATGACCACTTCTTTTCAATATAGTTCTGAATAATAGCTATAGCAATTAGATTAGAAAATCAAATTAAAGTAATAATGATATGAAAGAAAGAAGTGAAATTATAATTATTTGTGAGTGACATGATACTCGACATGTAAGACTGCGAAGACATCACCAAAGGCTTCTGGATTTAACAAGGAAATTTACTAGTGTAGCTACATATAAAGTCAACACTTAAAAATCAATAGCATTCCTGTACACAAAGCACAAACTCACTGTTCACAGTGGAATTGAAAACAATGGAGTACTTAGGAACAGATCTAACAAAGGAAGCTAAATACCTTTATATTGGAAATTACACTACTCTGATAAAGTGATCAAAGAGTATAACAGAAAATGGAAAGCTTATCTTTGCTCAGGGGATGAAGAATCAACCTAGGAAAAATGACCACACTTCCAAAAGTTTTTCACAGATTTAATGCAATCCCGATCAAAAAACCATTATCATACATCACATTCCTTGAGGAAACATTCCTAAAATTCATTTGGAACTTGTAGAGACCTAGAATAACAAACAACTCAGGGCAACAAAGGTAAAACAGGGAGCACTGCAATCCCTGATTTGAAATTGTACTACAGAGCTACTGTGATAAAAACAAAACAAAACAGTACTGTACTTGCAGAAAACCAGACCAGCAGATCAATGGAACTGATTCAAAGAAGCTGAAATAACTTCAGACACTCAGCCACCTTATATTTGACAAAGGGGCAGAACATATTTACTGGAAGAAAGTCTCTTTAATAAATGCTGCTGCAGATACTGGCTTTCCACACTAAAAACAAAACAAAACAAAACAAAAACTAGACTAATGTGAACTAAACTAGAATCAAAACAGATTGGAGATTTAAGAATTAAAGCAGAAAAAAAAAAAAAAAGAATTAAAGCAGAAATACTAAATTTGCTGGCAAAGAGAACAGGGGCCACATTTGAAAACATCAATGGAGGTAAAATTCATGAACAAAACCTGAATTGCACGGTAAATACTACAAAGAATCAACAACTGGTATCATTTCTCATTGAAAAAAGGCTCTTGCATTAGAAAAGAAATCAGTAACAGAGTAAAAAGACACTCCACAAGGGCAAAAGAATCTTAGCCAGTTGTTCATCACACAAAGGATTAATGTCTAGACTGTATAAAGAACTGAAAATGATCATAGATGCAAATGTAAAGAACCTAGGGCCAGCCAAATAGCTCAGCAGAATAAAGTGCCTGCAAGTAGGCACAAGGGCCAGCGGTTTGTTCCCTGGGACCTGCTGTGCCAACCCTGCTCCTCGAGAGCTCTGTCATGGCAGTTGAGACTGGGCAGGATGGCATGCAGCTGTAATCCCAGTCCTTGGGAGGCTGTAAACAGGAGAATCACTCCAAGTCTGACCTAGTAGTGAGGCCCTCAACACCCTGTTGACCCTTCTGTACAATACAGAAAACAAAATTAAAGAACCAATCCAAATATGGCCCCCTAAAATGAACAGACACTTTTGAGAAGGAAAAGTACAAATAGAAAAAAAATCAAAAATGTTCAATGCAATTGATTATTTGAGAGATTCCAATAAATACAATGCTGAGATTTCATCTCACCTCAGAAATAATGACTATTATTAAGAAGTCAATCAATTATAAATGTGGTGGGCTGTGGGGAAAAATGCACACTTCTCTACTGGTGATGGCAGTGTAGACTGGTGCAGCCCGTATGGAAATCAGTGTGGAGATACCTCAAAAATCTAGGGTTCGAAGTCCCATTCCACCCAGCTATTCCCCTTCTGGTTATTTTTCTAAAGCAACTGAAAACAACATGCCAAAGTGATATATGTGCTCCCATGTTTATAGTACCTATTATAGTACCTATGTTTATAGTATCTATTACAGTTTGTAATAGATAGATCTTGGAAATAACACAAATTCCCATCAAATAATGAATGGAAATTAAAGGGGTGGTATCTTTTACACAACAGATCATTACTCAGTCATAAAGAAGGGTAAACTTGAGGCATTTGTTGCTAAATAGATTTATTGCTAATCTATATCTTTGGTATGGATTCCAGTATTTGGAATGATTAGAATGATAAATACTATGGTGGAAAGCTAACTGGTGATCAACTTCTTGTACCCAGCTACATTGAACTAGAGTAGGAAGTTGCACCTGAGGATTGTTGCACAAAGGAAGAACAGGAGAAGCTGCCAGAATGCTGTTAGAGGTGCTGTTTGGAGAAGCTCTTGGGGCTGTTGGAAGCTACTACTTCTCCTGGCCTGTTCTGCTGGAGGTTCATCAGGTGGCTGTCCTGATGAACTTTGGAGAACATTTGATCCTTATCTTGAGCATCGCTTCCTGACTCCAGAGAAGACAGTGCATTGCTCGGCCTCATGGAGAAGCTTGTGGCATTTGACTTTCCTGATGGGAACTTGGCTTTCCTCATCACTGCAGGAGCTTGGGACCTCACTGCTGCTGAAGATGGCTATGGTAGTTTTTGGGGAGCTCTGCTTTTTACCTTGGACATTGCTTCCTGGCTCCAGTTAAGATCACATAATTTTAAAGAAATGTCAAATATTCATTTGTTGTAATTACATAAATTATTTTAAATTCCAGCTAGTGATAAAGTTAAACATACCCTCTGCAAAACTCATTTATTTAAAAAAATGATAACAAGAAGGCAAATAATAGTGAATGTACAAAACAGGGAAAATCATGTCAGAATTATATTTTTTAGTATATGGAGACAGGAATATTTATAAATAGCCATTGCTTTGTTGAAATAATTATATTCAATATTGTTTTTGAATTTGAATAAAAGCTACAAAACACACATTTTTCTGAACTCTTTGTGTAAGTATACTGCTCATGTATTTAAATTATAACCCATAAAGAAAAACTTACCACTAAGTATAACTACTCAATATTTTAATTATCAAATACTAAAGTACTTATGAATATCCAACTTTTGACCTAGAAATTAAAATTTTAAGAAATATTTCATCAAAATGTTACTTGCTTATTGTATTACATTGTAATAATTAGAATTTGCCAGCCCCAAGAATTATTGGTGTCTCTCTATCTATTTATTCTCCTCATAATTAAGAAGCAGCTGTTTCCTGCTTTCTCTGACAGCAGCTGTCAACTACAGATGGGATACTGATGATCAGGAAAATGATACATTGTTCAGTGGGAGTGACAGAGTACCAGAGAGAGAAGTCTTATAGAAAGGCAATATCCGTGCTTTATATTTGCACCTTATAACTGCCTTTTTCTATGAGATAAGGGCCAAGGATACTATCTTAGGTCACACAAATAACTATCCCCAAAACACTATAGACCATGTGGTTTGTAAATAATAAGAAGGCCAGTGAGATAGCTCAGCAGACTAAGCACCTGCTTAGGCAAGATCATGGACTGTGGTTAGATCCCCAGTACCACATGACTCTCTGGCCTTGCCCCTATGTATGCTGAGCCAGTCAGTGAGACCAGATGTGGTTGGGCACACCTGTAATCCCAGTGCTGGGGGGGGGGTGGGTGAAAACAGGATTGCTTTGCTTTTTAGCTTCATAGTGAGACACTGTACCTAATACCCCAAAATAAATAAACAAATAAATAAATAATAAGACATTAGGAACTTCTTTTTCATAGTTCTGAAGGCAAAGCTTGAGAATAGGGCACCAGCATGCTCAGCATCTATGGAGGGCCACATCCTCAGTGGCAGCAAGCTTGGTGCTGTCACCTCCCATTGCAGAAGGTGCTGAAGGTCTCCCTGGGAGTTCCTCTTCATAGGACTCTGATCTCATTTATGAAAACTCCACCTTCAAAATCTAAAAGACCTCTCCAGTCCCAAACCCTAATACCATCATCTTGGAGATTGATATTTCCATCTATGGATTCATGAGGAAAGAAACATAGTGCGTTGAGGGTATGAGTATATAAATCTAAATGCCACCCTAAAGCCCTTGCAGTCAGAGGAGCTCCCAGAAAATCCCTGGGTCATGAAGCACTGGGCTCCTCTGCTGATTCATTTACCAGTGGGCTTAGTAGCTGAATGCCCTCTTAGATGTGAGGGTCTGGCAGGAAAAGGCAGGACACTGCGAGCATGACCCAGAAGTGTGAGCCTCTGCCTGTGGCTTCCTTGTCTCTGTGGTTCCTGCTTCCTCAGCCTGGTCTCTTCACCATATAGTGTCTGTGCTGGATCCAGTGGCCCATTAACTGAAGCTTCTAAACTGTGAGTGAAAACAAATGACTTATCTTAAATTGTAGGTGGTGGGAACTCTGTCCAACAACATGAATATGACTAAGACAGGAAGTCTATTCTCCTACAAATAAAAATCATGAATAGGAATTCAGCTATTCAGCCATATCTCATTTTCTTTCAATGTGAAGAATAAATAATGCTCTAGTGACTTATTTAGTGAGATGTCAATGAATAAATTTGACAAGTTCTTAAGTATATGTTTTCTTTTTACATAGTGAAACTACTTTATATTAGGAAACATAAATTGATGATTTGTACATTACTAATTATAGCTTGAATTCTGATATAAGCAGGTAAAATGTTACTAAGTGGTTATTTACAAAGGCTTTGTTTGCAGTTTACTTTTATGAATTATAAGATACACACACATTAGATATCTGAGGTGATGCTGGCAAATTTAAAGTATTTGATTTCAGATTATGTAAAGCTAAATAATACTGAGTTTAAAATCCAGTAAACACAATTTTAAAACATAATATGTAAATACTAATCTCTGTCATTATAAAATATGATTTTTCTCTAAAGAAGATTTGTTTATTGAAAGTAAAAAAAATAAAATAAAATAAGCAATATTCAACTAAAAGATGCAATGGGCCACATAATACTAAATAATTTCTGTTGAAGTTAACTTCTGGAGAAGGGAGCGAGATGGCAATTCTGGGAAGGCTGTATATGCTTATTTTATCAAAAAAAACACAGCAGTTGCACCCTGTTTTGCAGAAACCATCCGTGTTTGGAAATGATTCTGTGGAGGAGGAGGAGGAGACCTCTGTGAGTGAAAGCCTTCAGAGGGAAGCGGCAAAGAAGCTGGCCATGAAACAGACAGAACTGGAGATGCAGAGGCCCTTGCAGAAGATTCCACTGTGTAGGAATATGACAGCTTTTATGATAAAATGCAGAAAAGAAGGAAGAAAGCAATCCTTTCTTCCCAATCCTTTGGGAAAAGATAGAAAGCCCAAGAGTATTCAAAACTTACTAAAAGTGCTTGAGGTTAGTAAAAAGGAACAGTTAAAAAGAATGGAAAAGAAAATACAAAGAGAACGAGAAATGGAAAAAGGAGAATTTGATGATAAAGAAGCATTTGTGACATCTGCTTGTAAAAAAAAAAAAAAAAAAAAAAAAAAAAAAAAAAAAAAAAAAAAAAAAAAAAAAAAAAAAAAAAAAAAAAAAAAAAAAAAAAAAAAAAAAAAAAAAAAAAAAAAAAAAAAAAAAAAAAAAAAAACAAGAAAGAGCTGAAGAAGAAGAAAGATGGGCTGCTGCACTAGAAGTACATTTGGATGTAACCAAGCACAAAGATCTCAGTGTATTTCATAGACATCTTTTAAATCAAGCAGTTGGTGAGGAAGGAGTACTAAAATGCAGCTTTTGTGAAGCCAGTTCTGGAATAAAGGAAGAGAAATCAAGAGGCTATCAGATGAAGTAAATTCAGGAAACAGAATACCACAGGAGAGATGTATTCTCCAAACTATATGACAGAGAAGGAAAACCCAGATGCAGACAGTGATTTTGATACTAAGAGCAGTGAAGATGATGAAATGGAAGAAAGCGAAGTGAATTATAGAAGGCCCAAGGTCACAGAGAACTCCAGGAACTATTCCAAGCATCTCAAGAACCAGACTGGCTCGAGATCATCTAGTGAAGAAAGAGAGCACAGTACCACACATCATGCCCAAAATTCCAAGTCCAGAGGGCATGAGAAAAAGGGAGGTCAGCACCCCGAAAGGCAGTCCAGAGACCAGGAGAGCTGTTATGCTGACCGTGGTCACAGAAGAGCAAAGGATTCTCATAAACTCAGAGAAGCCAGTCATAGAGATTCCTACTCAAAGAGGCATGAAGAAGAGGATAAGCCAAGGGGAGACCAGAGAGAAAGAAATGACAGAATGGAAAAGAGAAAAAATAGTCCTCGAGAGAACAAGAAAGAGATAGACAACAAAATGATCATGACCATTACAGTAAGAGAGATACGAAGAAGGAAGAGAAGGAAGAACAGATGAAAGGAACGAAGGGAAGATATGAAAATAATGATGAATACAGAGATACGAGAAGTAGGTAGGTGTTCAGTCTTCAGAAAATTCTCAGAAAAGAAAGCAGATCAAATTCTAGAGCAAAGGAAGAGTTTTTTGACCATGAGAGAGCTAGTAAAGTGAGTAATAGAGAAAAGAAAAGAAAGATACCAAGAAAAGCCCTCTGGTTCTGAAACATCCCTGGGAGCAAAACACAGACTCACAGAGGAAAGGCAAGAGCAGGGCAAAGAACAAGGGAGACTACGAGTGGCGAGTGGCGAGTGGCGAGCAGCAGTGAGCAAGTTCGCAAAGAGGAATAATAAAGAAACTGTGATGTCAGCTAGAGACGGGCACTTGGCCAGGCAAACGGCGCGGGCTAACGCAGAGACCTGCACCGAGAAGGGAGGTGACTAGCGGCTGCTCCCCAGGGAGAACTGTGGAGGCACAGGACGCTGCAGCTCCCAGGGCTTGTGGAGGTGTAATGGAATGTGCTAGTTGAGGGAAGTATTTAAAAATACATTTTAAAATATTTTTTAAAATTTAAGTCAAAAGTCAGTCTTCTAAACTTGAATGTTTAACTAGAAATATGTATATATTTTTATATGTGTGTAATATTGCTTTGTCAATACCATATTTCTTGGTTGTACTCAAGAAGCTGCCCTGCAACCATTAAAAAGTAAACATATTTCCTAACAATGTGGCTTTTGTTACAGTAGCTGTTTTGTTTTATATTGTATTTCAGGAAAAAATTTGAAAAGTAGGAAAACTTGGTATACTTTATACCCTGAAACATGTATTACAGTATAACATGTAGATTAAAAAAAGTTAACTTCTGATTACAATAAATAATTACAATAAATTCAATTTGGAAAGCTGATTGAAAACAAACTTTTGAAAAAAAACAACATAGGCTCTGTTATTTTCAAAAAGAAAGTATGCTCATTAGTTATCGCTGGTACTAGCAAAAAAGAAAAGAAAAAGGCAGGGTGCTTATGAACAAAACTCAAACTGCACAGAAACTTTTCAAAGAATCGACTCACCCAATTTAAGTTTGTACAATGAAGTAAATCACCAATAGAGTGCAAAACAACCCAAACAAATGATTTATATCTAGAACATATAAAAAAATGAAAAATATCAGAAACCCCCTAAATTCACGAACTTAATCCAAAAATGGGCATCTAAGATAAATTACACACCTCTTAGATGAAAGAATGAAAAAATACAAAGGGAAAATGCATTTAAAAATGTTCCATATCATTAATTTGAAAGATGCAAATTGAAACAATCCTGAAATTCCATGTCATCCCAGTAAGAGTAGCTGTCATCAAGAAATCAAGCAGCAACTAATGCTGGCAGGGCTGTGGGTTAAAAGGAACTGCTTTCCACTACTGGTAGGACTGTAGACTAGTGGGACCACTGTGGAAATCAGGGTGGAGATTCCTCAAAAAACTATCTTCTTCTTCTTCTTCTATGTATTTTTACAGAACAAGTAAAAGCATTATATCACAGTTATATATCTGCACCCACATTAATAGTACCTCAAATTGTAATAGAAAAATATTGAAAAACAGCTCAAAACTAAGGAATGGTTAAAAATGCATTATTTTTTGTGTAATGGAGTATTGCTCATATATAAATAATGATAAACTTGAGCCATTTACAGGGCAATGTTTGCAACTTGGGTTCATATTAATAAGTGAAATAAACCAGTCTTGCATATGTAAACATTGTAGTCTCTCTAAAGTAAGAAGCTGAAAGAGTAAATTAGCCCCAAACCTCTTTATATGACATGGAGTTTAGACAGGTTTGCTACAGATTGGATTAGCTCACTGAAAGGGAAGCTCATGATCAGTTTTTCATGCTTATGCATTGTAATAGGAGCAACTACTTCAACTATCACAAAACGCAATGTGCTAACCATTACTCTTCTGCAATCTTGTATTGAAGTTTTAACATTGTTTTCTTATTTCTCTTTTCTTTAAAATTAAAAAATAAGGTCCAGCCAGATAACTCAGAGGACTGAAGCGTCGGCTCAGGCAGAGCACAGGGACTGGAGTTCGATTCCCAGAACCACAAGCCATGCAGACCCTGCCCTGGGGGCCTGCTGAAATGGAGACTGAGATAGGGCGTGGTGGTCCATGCCTATAATCTCAGTGCCTGGGAGGCTGAAAAAAAGAGGATCATTACGAGTCCAATCTATGTAGTGAGATCCTATAGGCACTATGCTAAGTACATTAAAAATTACAATAAGAATTTTTGAGGACATTGAAAATGGAAACTATATTGAGAAAGTTTATCTACATGACATTTTATGAACCACGCAGACAACAAAATATCTACTGATTAGAAGTAAGGACATTAATACAGAAGAGAATACAAAAATGTATGGAATATTATATCAAAGGGGAAACTTTTTTAAAACTTTGAAATTTTTCCCTTTACTTTCATTGTTTGTTTGTGCTTATATATGTTTTTCACAAATCGGAGTCATTCTTATAGTATTGTGACTCAGTGTATTCTGAGAGTTAAATATTGTAATTGTAAAACCTTCAATAAAATAAAATTCACTTTTCATTTAACAATCTCTTCAGAGTAATCCTCAGAGTCAGCACTAAAAGTCAGAGGTTTCTCTGATGTTGGGAGAGCATGCTTTTGAATTATGATTCATAGTTACACAAAACTTACACTTTTGAGAAATTCCATATAATGTACATTCAGAAACTGACACATTTTTACTATTCTATGTATCACCTCAACTTTAATTATCTTTCTATTTTTCTCTATATTCTGACCATAAGTTGTAGAACTGCTTTCCCTTTATCTTAAATACTTCAGTATGTACTTCACAGGAAGAATAACTTTTTAATAAAGAGTGCAATTATAAAGTCCTGGAATTCAGCCTGTGGACTTTACAGCAGCTATGAGGAACAGCAAGTATTTTACAAGTTAATCATCTTCTAACAGATACATACTGACAAAATAGCATCATCACAATGAAACCTGATTTAGATATGGAAATCATTAATGTTCTCTTTGAAGATATGACGTGTAATTTGAAAGAAAAGCAATTAGTGAAACTTAGTTTCATGAGGAGGCCAAATATATTTTCATCAGAAAAAATAATAGCATATGTGAAACCCCAGAGGGAAGACTTGCCATAATCTCTGAGGTGTGCAGCATAATTTGAGAAGTATTTTAGGAATTAAGAGACATGAGATCAGTCACAGGTATTTCACCAAAATAAGAGTTGTGAACATTGATTGAAATCTTTGGAAAATCAATACTGTAGTAAGTCTCCAGTCCATAATATTTGTAATCCTAAAGAAACATTTATTTATATTTATTTTGTTATGTGTGACCATCTTTCTTGTAAAACTTTAAATACATATGCACACATACACATACGGAAGCATCTTATAAAATAAATAGAATTCAAATATGAAATACTTTAAAAATTATTAATAATCCTTAACTCAAAAGATCTTTTTTTCTCTGTCCTTCTCTATTCTAGATGAATAGATGGATATTTACACCTCGCCCATGTTTCTATTGTCAAGTGTAATTCTTTGAGTGCTTGATTTACTATGCAGTACAGTTGTACTTAAAGGATGTAGAAACATGAATGGATTTCCATGCCAATAAAACTTTGGATTTGAATGTATAATCAGTGTGGTAGATGTCATTGTTTTATAACATTTTTGTTTTTCTCTATCCCATTGTCTGGCTTCTTGGTGCATGTAATAGTAAGTAACTGTAATTTAAACAGTATTGTTCTGGCATACAAATAAGCATTTATACCAACGGAACATAATAGAGAACCCAGGAATATATACATATATTACATATTTGAGTGTGTGTGTATATATACTCAGTTGAAATTTGACCAGAGTACGAGTATGTCTATAGGGGAAAGAATAATTTCTTTAATAAATGACATTGAGAAAGTTAGATTTTCTTTTCTTTTTTAAATGTATTCGGTTGTTACAGGGTTTCACTACGCAGCTCAGACTCATGGTGATCTTCCTGCTTTCAGCCTCTCCAGTGTTGCGATTGCAGCTGTGTGCCACTCAGCCTGGACTATGACCAGCGCAGCAGGCTCTGGGGGCAGGGGCTCTACAGCATGGTGTGCTGGAGATTGAACCACAGCTCCTGTGCTTGCCTAAGCTTAACTAAGTAGGCGTTTTAGTGCACTGAGCTATCTCACCAGCCAATAGACTTTTCATGTGTATTAGAATAAAACTGGATTCATATTGCATAGCATATAAAAACAGTCAAACTTTATTAAAGATAAACATAGGTCTTGAAACCATAAAGCTACTAAAACAAACATAGAAAAAAGCTACGGAATGTTGATGCTAGTGGGAAATGGGTTTTTAAAAAAATGACTTAAGAATAATATGAATATAGAAATATATCAAAATTAAATCTTGTGGGAAAAATGGTAAGAATTAATAGGATAGCATAGATACCTGTTATCTATGTTCATTAAAACACAATTTATAGGGGCCGGCGTGGTGGGATTACATGCCTGTAATCCCAGCACTCGGGAGGCTGAGGCAGGAGGATTGTTGTGAGTTTGAGACCAGCTTGAGCTACAAAGTGAGCTTTAGGCTAGCCTGAACTGCATAGTGAGACCCTGTCTCAAAAAAAAAAAAAAAAAAAAAGACAAAAAAAAACCCCACACAACATATAATAGCTCAGTTAGGACAAATTGTGAAAAAACATTTGAAATCCCATTTCTCCTAAGACAATAAAAGCACAACTACATGAGAGTTAAACAGCCACTACAGAAAAGATGAGCCAAATCAGTAAATATGAGAAGTACACAAGTATTGTGACATATGATGGAATATGCTTAAACTTTGGGAAAAAAAAAAACACAAAAAGTATGCTCTAAAATAATAATTAAATGTATGCAATAGTACATTACATATTTAATCAGTAAAATTCATTATTGTTGTTGAATATTAGCTACTTTATATAGTTGGATGTACTTTTGTAAAACTGGCTGCACAGTATATTTATTTATTGTGGTATTATCACAAACACATGATTAATGCATTGTTATGAAGTTATTATGATGTTACTATACAATGAGACCTTTTATTCTTCACTGTAATATCCTGACCACTTTTATATATGTATTTGTTCATTAATCAAACATTATTATGCAGAGAATCACTGTACTGACATTAATAGATGGACAAGAATCTTGGCTGAACAACTTTCAAAAATGGCATAGAAATGTACAGTTTTATGAAACATATTCAATATCACTAATCACTTGAGAAATATATCTTAATGCATAATAGGATGCCACCTCACATTTGTCAGAAAGCTATTATCAAAATTAAGAAAGATAACAAATAATGCCTAAAATAAGACGCATTAATTAAATAAAAACTCAGAAAGAAATAAAACTGAACTCAATGGTGAACAAGTAGACTTAGTAGATGCTTTCACCATTCCAACCAACATTATCAGAATACACATTGCACTCAGCTTCACCTAGAGTATTCTAGGTGAATAAAATTGAGCATGTACTAGCCCACTGAACATGCCTAAGTAAGTACAAAGATAAACATAGGACTTGAAGCCATAAAGCTAGTAAAACACACATAGAAAAAGCTACTGAATGTTGATGTTAGTGGGAAATGGGTTGAAATAATCCCACACATATTATCTAATCATACAGCAATGAAATTAGAAATTAATTGAAAAGGAAACTACAAGAGCTACATACACACATTGAAATTAAACAGTACACTCCTAAACAAGAAATATGTCACAGATGAAATAAAGGAAGAAATTAAACAATATCTACAAGTAAATGAAAATTACTTGTAAATACAATATACCAGAACTTACAGGATGCAACAAAAGCAATTCTCAGGGTAAAATATATAACAGTGAATTCTCACATCAGTAAAATAGAAAGAGAACAAAAAAAAATAATGTTACACCTTAAGCTTCTACAAAAAGAAGAGCAAGGCAAATCCAAAGTTCATAGAAAAGAGAAAATTAAAGATCAGAGAAGAAATTAATACAATGGAAATCAAGCAAATAATGCAAATAATTAATAAATCAAAGAGTTGTGTTTTTTTGAAAAATGTATGAAATTCATAAACCCATATCTAACTTTATCAAGAAAAATAATAGACTTAAGATCATGCATTGAGGAATGATAAGTTTGAAATCACTACAAGTCCTATGAAAATTCAGAATGTCATCAATAATTACTTCAAAAATCTTTATTGTCATAGGAGGGGTAACATAGAAGAAATAGAAAGATTCCTACATACCTATATGAATATCAAAGCTGAATCAAGAAGATATAAGAATTCTGAATAATCCATAAAACTGAAAACATAATTAAAATCTTACCAACAAAGAAAAGCACATGTCCTGACAGATTCACTACTGAATTTGACAAGAAATATAGAGAAGATTTAATGCCAATACTCTACAAACTCTTTAATGAAACTGAAAGGAAAGCAATATTCCATGAATAATTCCTGGAGGCAAGTATTACACTGATAACAAAACCAGGGAAAGACCCAAACAAAACAGGGAAATACAAGCTAATCTTTCTAATGAGCATAGATGCAAAATCTTCAATGAGATGCTAGCAAATAGAATGCCACAAATCAACAAGAGGATTATAGGCCATAACCAGGTGGGTTTATCCCAGGAATGTAAGGATGGTTCATCATATGCAAATCAATAAATTTAATACTCCGTATCAACAGACCCAGAGACAAAAATCATATGATATCAATGAATACAGAAAAAACTACTGATAAAGTCCAAAATTAATTCATGATAACAATCCTACATATTTGGAACAGATGAGCTTTTTCTCAATCTGAGAAAAGCTACCTATGACCAGTCAACAGCCAACATTATAGTAAATGGATTAAAAATGAAAACTTTCACCCGAAAATCAGCTATAACACAGGGATGTCTATTGCTACCATTCTTCCTCAACATGTTTCTGTAAATATTAGTCTGATAAATCAGACAAGAGAGAAAAATAAAAGGAATAAAGGTAAAAGGAAGAAGTTAAATCATTGTATACTCTACATAGAAGACCCCGATAGCTTTACCAAAAGGCTCCTATAATTCATAACCAAATTCAATTGCATAGCTAGATACAAAGTCAATTCCTAAAAGATCAATAAAATTCTTGTATATAAACATACTCATTAAGATAAAAATTAGGAAAGTCATACTTTCAAAATAGCATTCAAACAAAAATGAAATATTTAAGAATCAATGTAACAGAGAAATATATATATATATATATTATGGTATATATTATATATAATTATAGTACTCAATAATTTTACATAAAAATTATAAAAAAAAGAAATCAGAAAATGGAAAGATATCCATTGGTCATGAATAGGAAGAAATAGAATAGGGAAATTGTCATCCTCCTGAAATAGATTTAGTGCAATCCCAATCCAAATACTTTGACATATTGCCAAGAACTAGCAAAATAATTTCCAAATTTTATCTGGAACCAAAACAGACATAGAAGAGCAAAGATAATCCTGGGCAACAAAGACAAGGTAGAATACAGCACAATTCATTGCTTGAAATAATGCTACTAAGCCACTATGATAAACTTAATAGAAACTTAATATGGTACTGACAGTTAAACAGACCTGAGAATTAGTGAAAGAAATAAGACAGTGCAGACACAATTACAAATACATTCAGACACATTAACTTTGACAAAGGAGTCAAATATATTCATTGGAAAAGCCTCTTTGGGGCAGGGGAGATGGCTCAATGGAATAAATGCTTCCCTGGCAAGTACAAGGCCCGAGTTCAATCCCTGATTCTGCCAGAAAAAAAAAAAAAAAAAAAAAAAGCCTCGTTAACAAAGAGTGCTGGAAAAAAGTGACTGTCTACATGCTGAAGACTAAAACTATACCTATGTCTATCACCATGCACCAATCTAAAGTCAAAATGAACCAAAATTTAAGTATTAAAACAGAAACACTAAATCTACTGGAAAAGGAAGTAGTTAGAAATCAGGAAGTCACAGGTATAGAGACTTTAGGAACAAACTTCAAACTCCTTTGAAAACACTTCTAAGAGTAAGCAACTGGGATCGCTTCCTATTAAAAACCAAAAAACTTTTCTAACCCAAAAGATATCACCAATAGAGTATAAAGACAACCTACAAAGTGAGAATATTTTAGCTAATAGTCCCTCAAAAAATGGACTTACAGGGTCCAGTGAAATAGCTCAGTAGTCTAAAGGACCTGCTTAGGTAAGCTTAGACAAGCACACAGGGACCATGGTTTAATCCTCAGCACCAATGCCATGTCAGCCCCACCCCAGAGTAGGCTGAGCCAACCAGAAAAGAAAAAGACTTATATCTAGAATATACACACAATTGAACAAAATCAGGTCCCACAATGCAAAGACTAAGTCCAAAAACAGGCATGATTATACACTTTTCAGATGAAGAAATACATTTGGCAAATAAATATATGTAAAATGTCCAGTGTCATCAGTCATTTGAGAAATGCAAACTAAAGCAACACCATCTCAACCCAGTAAGCATGGCTGACATTAAGATATGAACCAACAACAAATGCTGGAGGGGCTGAAGGGAGAAAGGAACCTTTTCCACTGTCAGTGGAAGAATAAGGAATGGTGCAACCACTGTGGAAATCAGTCTGTAATTTTTTACAAAAGTAGCATTAGATGTCCCATTCAAGTTATGTCCCTTCTGGATATCATCCCAGAAGAATTAAACACATTGTACAATAGTGATATACGTGCAACTCTGTTCATAGTAGCACAATGTGTCATAACAAAATCTTGGAAAAATCCAAATTCCCAGCAAACAAGGAATGGATAAAAAAAGATATATTTTTATATGATGGAGTACTGCTCAGTGCAAAGGAAGCATAAACTTGAAATATTTATAAAGAATTTTATGCAACTTCGGTCTGTACTGATAAGCAAAATAAATCATTTTCATATATGTAAACATATTATCTCCCTCTCTTAATTACTTTTTACTATTACTGGGGCAAATACCCAACAATCAAAATGAAGGAAGGAAAGGTTTATTTAGCTCACAGATCATGGAGGTTTCAGGTCATACTCCACTGGCTCCAAGGCAAGCAAAGCAGTTCACAGTTTAAGAAAACAGTGACGAGCAGAGAAGGAGCAGCAGCTGTGGCGTCCATCAAGCCGTTCTCTGCCTTCTCTGCTGACTGTGCAGACCGGTGCTCCATGGGGAGGACTGTAGCCCCTCTGAAATGGCATGGCTGCAAAGATCAAGCTGCTCTGAAGACGGAGACTTCTCCAAGGAAGCAGGGCAGAGCCGCCAGGAAGCCTCCCTCAACACCTTTATATGCACTTTTTGTGCTGAGTCGCTCTGGAGCAGCTCATGGCCCTAGAGTGGAACCAGTCACGCCCCAGGGTGGGCCCAATAGTGTCCCAAGCAGGAACCAATCATGCCCCAAGTTGGGCCATGCCTACCTGCAGGGCGTGCTGCCCACCCCTAATTCAGCCAAGCTGACACAATGTATCTGTTACCAAAATCCACCCCTTGTCAACTTGGCAAGTAGACATATACTTCTTTAAGACAATTTCCAGGTACATAGATATGCTTAAACATTTTGCAAATTGAACATTATATAACATTAGAAACATACCATATTGGCCCTGGTCCTCCAAAGACCCATACACATCCGTTTATGTAAAAGACACTTTAGTCCATCTCTAAGAGTTGTCAAAGTCCTAACAATTTAAGGAACCCTGAAAAGTCCAAGTCCCAAGCCTCCAGCACACGAGCCCCTCTATACATGAAAAGTTAAATACTTCCAACATTCAAAGGCACAAGACAAGCATTGCCATTTCAAAAGGTATTCACAGCAGGATACATCAGTTGGGACCAAAACAAGGCCAAAGTCCAGAAGGGCAAATGTTAAGTCCTGTAGTTCCCTGTGGACCACCCAAAGCAAACGTAATGAGTTGTGAGCTCCAAAAACCTTTTGTGGCTCCACCCCTATGGCACTTCTGCTGGTAGCTTCTGCGGCTTTTCTCTCAGGCCTGCTTTGCTCCCTTTTTGCAGCTTTCCTTAGACCATCCACATTCCTGGCTTTTTCAAACTTCTGAGGCAACCACTGAAGAGGCTTTTAACTCACAGCTTCGTACACTGCCCTCTCAGGGAACACTGCCTGGCCTTGCAGGCCTTCTTCTGAAATCAAGGTAGAAGCCTTCTTAACCTTAGAATTCCTGCATTCTGCATATACCTAAAACCAATGCCACACAGATGATGCCAAGGGTTGCTGCAATTTGGAGCAGTAGCCAGGCTTCATTCTCTCTTGGCTATAGAGTCGGGTGCCTAGATTTCTGGGTACTCTGACCTTAATTCCAAGAAACAAATTCCCTTCGTTGGCACCATTCAGTAGTCTGGTGTGGCTACTGTCACCATTCTTTAACATGGGTCTCTCTGGCTTTCTCCTCAAAGCAGAGTCCCCTACACTTGTGATTCTGAGGGTGCAAAGGGCGAGACCCTGCCACCTCCTGTGATGTCCTCCTGTTCCTTCTCAGTAATGGAGACCCTCTCAGCTCTGTCTTCACAGTCCACAGCCTTCTTGGCACTTCTTTTCTAGCCAAACTCACATTTTAAATTATCCTTCTGGGCTCTTTGCTCTTGACTCTCAACATAAATCTGGCTAAAGGCCCCCAATAATAACCACCCCACTGCACCAATATTTGGCTGCTTTGTCATTTCTTTTTCAAGATTAATTAGTCCACTGTGCTTAATTTCAGGCTCAGGTAAAGTCCCTGGACAGGAGCAAAATGCAGACAAACCTTCTGCCATGCCATAACACAAATCATCCACAGTCCAACAACCAATGCTGTCCTTCTTCCCAGCAGAAACCTCCTCAGCCTGGTCTTTACATTCAGGCTTCCAATCAGCATTCTGATCTGGGCTCTGGTCAGAATCTCCCAAACAGAATAGCTAAAGCTATTTCCGTGCTTTGCTTGTAGGCAACATCTCCGGACCTTTCCTATCTCTTTCCATAAGTCATTCCCAAAAGCTTGTAATCCCATTGTCAGGTATAGCCACAGCACTGACCCTGCTCCTCCAGTACTAAATTCTGCCATAGTTACTTTTCACTCGATGTTGGGACACATATCTGACGCTCCAGAAGAAGGAGGGAAGGTTTATTTCGCTCACAGGTAGTGAACGCTGCAGTGCTTACTCCACTGGCTCCAAGGCAAGAGGAAGGAGCTCACGGCAGCAGAAAGCAACAGAGGTAGGAGGAGGAGAAGCGGCTGCAGCTCTTCTTCGTCAAGCCTCTCACTTCCTTCTATACTGACTGTAAAGGTTGCATCTCCTCCGAAGCAGTGTGGCTACAAAAATCAAGCTCCTCTGAAAACTGGGACTTCTCCAAGGAAGCAGGGCAGGGCCGCCAGGAAGCCTTCCTCAACTCCTTCAAATACCTTTTTTGTGCTGAGTCACTCTCATAGCTTTCCGCACTGCTCTCTCCAGGGCGTACTCTCTGAGATTTCAGGCCTCTTACTGAAGCCTGGGTGGATGTTTCTCTGATCCCAGAATTCTTGTCTTCTTCATGCCGAAAAACTACTAACCATATGATATTGCTGGGGCCAATTGCCAGCACACAGAAGTACTAACTCGGACCCTTGGGCCATAGCTGCAAAGGGCTTCAAGGACCCTGCGCCTGAGGAAAAGAAACCTGGGAAAACAACTCCCTAGTCAGCCTGTATCCAACAGGGTTCCACATGGGCTTGCAGGTTTGCTCAGTTGTTTAAAGCGCCTGCTTGGACAAACCTGTTATAGGCAGCTGAATTCAATAGAAATATTATAGGCAACCAGACAGGACCAGGCCATCAAGGAGACAAGATGGAAGACAAGGTTACTTTGCAGCTTGGAAGAGACAGACAGTCCCATAGGGGCCAGACCTCAAGAGAAAAGAGGAAAGGAAGACAACTAAGGAGAGGCATCAGGGTTGATATTCTAAATAGGTATCAATCACCTTAAAAGAGCCCAAATGAGTCACTAGCCCAACCACCAATAGGAAGAGACCCTGTCCCTATTCATATCTGCTTGCAACGTGACTCCATTTCCCATTTGGTACTAATTTAATCAATTTTACCTGAGCAATGGTGCTTGTAATTTCATTGGCTGACATAGTTTTGTTCCATCTCATGCTCAACTAAGCGAGTTCCCATGTCTTCTCCACCATCTTAGACCTGTCTCACTGCATGGTTTTTCTCTATAAAAGTCCCTGGAAGAGATAGCTTCCTGGGGACCACCTACTTGAGACCTCCCTCCTGTCCATCTCTTGGACAGGAGCACTCTTTCCCTCAATAAATATATTCTGCTCATAACCCCCATTTGTTCCTAAAATTCATTCTTCAGTTTTAGAGAACATGAACTTGTTCCAGGTACCTTTTAGGTTGGGAGATCAGTTTTTCTCCCTGTCTTACTTGGAAGTTTCTCTGTATCAAACCCACTCAAGCGCAGTGGACCATGGTTCAATCACCAGGTCCACATGCTGTACCAGACTTGTGCTGAAGGCAGTCTGAGCAAGCCAAAAAAAAAAAAAAAGAAAGAAAGAAGGAAGAAAGAATCCAACATGGTACCTTGGGGTCTCTCCTCTCAAAGTAAAGAAAAAAAAAATTCTGAGTAGGTGAGGGTTGCTCTTAAGACATCTTTCTTATTATTTTAATGCAAATTATTTGATCCCCTTAATGTTAATCTTTTAATCTTCAAGTTCTCTTTTGCTCCAGTGTTCTAGGACTCTTTCTCTCTGGAAAAACTGAACACATTTCAGATCACTGGGCTGTGTTGTGTACTTTTGATTCCCAGAGTGGAGCTGGCTACAACTTCCATACCACAGCCTGAGCATTAAAATATTCTCCACCAGATTAGTTTTCCAGCATTAATCTCAGTCTCTGGAAAATTATCAGAACAAGAACAAAATTAAGACAAATTTTATGCCACAGCATAATGCACATGGCCTTGATTTCAAATGATAATAGAGTCCTTTTTCCAAATGAAACTTACTGTACTTCTATCTGTATTCTTGTCTCTTGAACTCTGATGAGAAAATCTCTTTAAGTTGGATTTACAGCATCCTAGAGTTTCTCTAGTAGGGTTTGCCAAGTCTTCCCAAGCCCCTCCACCAAACAGTTCCAAAGGCTTCTGAACTACATGGTCAGGTAATTGGAGCAAGCACCCTACTCAAAGGCAAATCTGTTCTACTCATTTTCATTGCACTGGTACCCAACTTTCATAATTTAAATGAGGAAAAGTTTATTTTGGCTCATATTTTTAGATGTCTTAATCTATGTGTGGCAGGCATAAACAGAGAAGCAGTACAACAGAAAGTGCTGGCAGGGGAAATTTGTTTGTCATCAAAGCCGTGAAGCAAAGAGGTTAAGAGCTGGGAAGAAAGGTCTAACCTTCCAGGTCACATTTTGTGTGATGACCCTCTCCCTCTAGCTCCACTTCCTAAGAACAAGTCTGCTCCCTTGCTCCCAGGATCCAATACCTTCCAAAGGCCCTGCTGTGAGTACATGAGTCTTTGGGGGTATTCTTGGCCCAAACCATAACAAGTCTAAATGTTTTCCAAAGAGAGTGGATGGCTAATATGCACATAAAAGATGTTCAAAAATTATTATCCATAAAGGATACATATCTTTATGACAGTGTAATAGCAATTCATACTTAGGACAATAGCTAATGTTAAAAAATAGTGACAGTACAAAATGATAGCTATGATGCTCTTTTAAATTCCTAGAGGTCAGGGAGATATTCAGTAGAATATGCACTTGCCTGGCAAGTACAGGGTCTTGAGTTCAATTTCCAGTAATGCAAAAAAAAAAAAAAAATCTGAGTCATTGTTAGTGAAAATATAAATTTAAACTAGTAAAGATGATAAATTAGCAGAAGCCATATTACCCCATTTGAAAATATGAAAAATTATTTTATAGAAAATCTTTCTCATGATTGTGTCTATAAGGTTAATTTTTAATAGCCCAAAGAAAAAGCCTTCCAAGGCCAGCCAAATAGCTCAGTGGCGCAGGGGCCAGAGGTTCCATCCCCAGGCCTGCTGTGCCAGCCCTGCTCCCTGGTGAGTGAGAATGGGTGTGGTGACACATGCTTGTGATCCCAGCTCTCGGGAGGCTGTAAACAGGAGGAGCACTATGAGTTTGATCTAGTAGTGAGACCCCGAGCACCCTATAGACCCTTCCCTAAACAATACAAAAAAAGAAAAAAGAAAGAAAAGAAAAAACCTACAAACCTCTAATAAGTAAATAAGTGATACATTAATACCACTGGCCAATGAAAAATCCAATGTTATTAAAATTTGCCAGCTTATATCAATCTCAAGGAAATTTATGCTAAAATAATCAATATTGATGAATTTAATTTTATTTAAACAATTAAATATGTGTGTGTTATGAATGCTTCTACTTAAGCAGCATTTGTAAAAGTTTCAGAGGAAGAAAAAAAAGAGTAGTAGTTGCCGTTGGTTGGAGATTTTGAGTGGAGAAAAATATTCTGACTGAGTGACAGGAAAGATTATGGTGGAATACTTTTTTCTTTAGTACAATGACAGTCATTTGTTTATACATGTGCTAAAATCACATGTAACTAGAAACATGGTAAAGTCACATGAAAGTTGAAATCTATCACATAAATTTCTAATTTCTGGGCTGAAATAACTAGAGATAACGTAATCATATTACAAAGTCAGTAAATGGTATAAGGAGCTTTCTGTGAACCAATATTTCAAAATTAAGCAATGTAAAGACAAGTGTAGTAACTTTGTGGTATGCTCTTTTGGTTTGTTCTGAAGCCATTTCAGTTCATATTGTTCAAATTTCCTTACTATCTTAACTCATTATCTGGAATTTATGTTTCTCATTGGCATTTAATTTCAGGCTTTCTATAAAACCCTAAAATTGAATTTTTGGTGAATGATTGATTATAAAGTATGCCATTGGTGTCCTATGAATCCTGAGGGAAACGTAAATGTGATTATAATTCTCCAGAACCTTTTTCATATGGCCTTTCTGGATATTTGTGTTTCCCTATGACAACTCCCTTGTAATTGTAATAGCAAATGAGAAAAGCTCCAAACCTTCTCTGTGCAACCTGCTGCCTTTCCACCCGAGACCAGGTGACCACCGCTGTGCTCCTGTGATGAGGAGACCTGACATGCATTCACCTGAGCCAGAGTTTTTAAATGTTCTGCATTTAAAATTGCTTCCCTTCACTAATTCAGCACAAGGTCACACAGCAAAAATTCCAATGCACAAAATGTACCAGTTGACTAAGGAGCCATCTGCTCTCTCTTTTCTTCCAATTAACACACAAAATGCAAGCCTTGTTGTTGGAGGTTCTTTCTTTCCTTCTGGGATTGTTATAGCTTTGTGAATATATCTCATCATCCTGAAATAATGCCATCCACATTTATCATAGTGATTTCCCACTTTGCTTCATATTGATTTCCAAGAAGAAACATAATTCAGTAGCATCACGTTCCTTTCTAAGCTTTTTCCAAGCTACAAATTCTTCTTTTGTAGCAATGTTTTGATTAAAGTGTAGGAGGGAATGCTTTTAGAGTTTGCACTTTTTTTCAGGTACCTTAAAAGTAAGATGACTCTTAAAGTATTCATATTGTGCTTTTCAGTTTTCAACCTGTAGAATTTACAACCTTGTCCTTTCTGTAATTACCTGTTGTGTAAATTGAAGCCAAGGGTTAAACTACCTCATTAAAAAGACATTCACATAACTAGTCTCATTTTATTAATGTCAACTTCCAATTTTGCAAGAACCATGGAAGTAAAGTATGCATTCCTAACAAAGAAAAACAGTTCAAAGCTGTTCCCTGGGAGCTTTATTTTTGGGTATATGAATCCATGCAGCTTTATAATTCTGTTTCAAGCCTGACATAATTGAAAAGTCATATGTGACAGTTTTAATAGACATTAGTTTTTCTTAAAGGAGTTGTGTGATACATTTATGCAAATTACAAATGTAGAATACGGTGTTATCCGAGCTGAGTTCGACTGGATGCTCATGGCTCTAAAGACGAGGTACGGACTGGGACTGGAATTAGCCTCACAGCACGTCCCTGAGCGCAGGTCAGTGTAGTCTGTTTCAGGTCAGAATGAGGTTTCAACCATTTGCTGATTGCTCAGGCAACAGGCAGCTCAGGTTTGATCAAGATTTCTTGGAAAGGAAAACTCTCAACCTGACCTGGATGAGATCGAGTTCTCTAAAACCAAAGAATGAATTTTAGGAACAAACGGAGATTCAGGGTAGAACTTTATTGGATAGAAAAGTTTCTGTCGGAAAGGGACGGAAGGGGAGCCCCCCAGCGGGTTGCCTTGGAAACTGCCCATTCCAGGGACTTTTGTAGTGTAAAACTATGTAGGGCTAAGGTGGAGAAAATGGGAACTCGCTTAGGTGGGTGTGGGGTGAGACAAAACTGTGGTCAACCAGTGAGATTACAAGCACCATTGCTCATTTAAAGTTTATTAGGCCCAGGACCAAATGGAGAAGCGAGTCATGTAGTAAGCAGGTCTGAATACACGACAGGGTCTCTTCCCCTCGGGGGCTGGGCTAGTGACTCACTTGGGTCTTTTTAGGCGATTGCTTCCTATTTAACATATCAATCCCAGGTGCTACTCTTTTAGCATTTGCTTGGCCTTTAGGTCTGGTTCACAGCAGGAGCATCTGTCCCTCCCAGAGTTGCGAGACATTTTATCTCCTATATTATCTCTTTCTAGAGCCTGACCCTGTCTGACTGCCTGTAATATTTCTAGCTAACTTAGGTGCCTACAACAATGTGTTTTGAGCACAAATTTCAGTAAGGAGCAAACTTACTCATCCTTCTCATACCTCATGAAAAGGGAAGAAATGTAGGTGACAAAAAGAAAGGCATCTACTTAAATATTCTCAACTTTCTTACCACCCAAAGCATGTCACTATATTTTTAAAAAAATCATTATCTTTCAACATCAGATGAAAATTTCAATGGAAATTTTATAAAATTTTGTTTTAAAAATATGCCATCCAACTTCTGTACACAGGATACTCCAAATCTAACTTACATATATTTTATATTCTTTTTTAAAAAGTCTTGCATATTAAAAATTATTTTATATAAATCCAGCCAAGATGCAACTCCTGGAATTTCATCTTGCAATAACTAGAGGACAAAAATTGTAAAGTATCTCTTCCTGGCATGCCAGAAAGCACAAAGTGGCTGACAGCCTGTCTTTTGTGAAACTTTAAAATGATCAACTCTATATTTGGAGAATTGTAATTTTTAGTCCAGAGTGAATTGTTGGATATATTTTTCTCTAAAACAGTTCCTTGGGTTTCTATGACAGCAAATATGCTGTAGTCACTGAGCAAAGACTGTACTGAGCCAACTCCAAACCCTCAGGAGAAATTCTGATGATAAATTCAGTTAAGTCAACCAGTTTAAGGATTTGCTCTAAAACTTGCTATGGGTTATAACATACATTGTTTACTTTTGTCATGCAGTGAGCCTTTGGTAGCTATAGTAAGGAATGGATTATGTATTTATTAACTGTAATTTAAGACACTTGCACTGGATTGTATAATATTATGAATTTGCCAATTGATTTCCTTTCATCTAAGGTAGGGTCTATTCCGCAATTTACAGTACAGAGAGGGTCAGCTACAAGATTTCAGTAAATAGTCTATATTTGCATATTTTAATTACTACTTTGTTCTTTGCTAAAGTACAGCCAGAATGCCAGAAATGGATCACCATCAGCACCATGAGAGGCCTGTTCAGTTCCATGAGACCTGTGAGGAACGTGTGTTCACTGCTTAGGTGAGTGTTAGGAACTCATGTCTCATGAATTGTTGAATCACACCTGTTCTTCTACATGAACATAGATAAGAATCCAGTATTCACCTACAGCTGCAAAACTTCACAGCACAAAAACTGAATTCTAGTATATAATTTATGCAAATTTTATGTTTAAACTCACTTAAAATAATGAGGTGTCCCAATATGGAATTCGGAACGTTGCAAAGGAATCTGAGTTTACTACAGTTCACAAAAAGTCAGAATTTATTCCAGTTGTGTCAAGTAATATCACCAATAATGGGGGACAAATTACTCACTTAAGATGCTTTGGAAATGAATGAAACCTATAAAACTATGGAAAACAAACCACATGCAATGCATTGTACTTGATAAATTTATTTTTTTAAGGATTAACTATTCTTTCACTTATTTGTATCACTTCTAATACTACTATATATATTTATTTGAATGGCACTATTCTATGAACGAACAGGAGATGGCAGGAGGCAGATTTGTGAATGTTGGAGTGGGAAGTGTTAACAGACAGAAGAGGAGAACAGAACAGAACCATCAGTGCTGTACAAGGCTAGAGAGGCCCGCATGGGCTTATGCACAGGTAGTTAGCGCAGATGGGGCTGGGCACACATTAGCATGTGTACAAACATGTGAAATGCACAAATTTCAGATACCCAGTATTCCTTAGTTCTGGCAGCAAGAGGGACCAGTTACAAGGCCACATCCATAAGTCAATGTGGATTTTGGCTTCTAACATTATTCAGTAATAAAATAAATTAGGTTTATTTGGAGAAATGGCTGATTTTAGAACTGGGACAATGAATTGATCAGATAAGCCTGGGGCACATTGTAGCACCACAGTTTACAGAACTCAATAATAAAAAGGATAAATTCTGTTAAAGAAAAACATGGCCCAGGTGAAATGTCTTCAAAAAGCCAAGACTGGAACACTTTGAGAAATAAACTACATATTACAGCTTTTGATCACAATATCAAATATGAAATAGATATTTGTAAGTATCTAATGCTACAAATAATTGAATAAACAAATAAGTAAGATAAAAGAGACAATTTTTCCCTTGAAAAATATTCCAATTTTCCCCTCTATTTCAGAGAAAATATATAATTTCTCATTCCTTAAATTTGGAATGTGCAAAGTTACTATTTATAGGAAGAACACTATAGAACAACAAAAAAAAATGACAGCAAAAATGAGTATCATATTTGTAGTGGACAAATATGATAAACACTATATCAACTATGTGACAAAGTTTATATCACATTAATGGTGGCATGGTACATTTTGACACTATGCTATGATTAAAGCACTTTCGTAATGAAGTCTGTATCCCCAAACATAAAACTCCAGTATAATCATTGGTACACTGAAAATATCTAAGTTGAAAGTCGTTCAACAAAACACTTTATCAATAATCTTCAAATTTGTCATAGTGAACAAAAATGAGGAAAGCCTGATAAAATACTAAGTATGAAAATAAATGATAGATAGAAATGCTTTCTCCTAGAAGGCATTGGGAAGGTTCATTTAGTTAGGTATTCACATAAAAATGTAAGTGCGGCCATGAGTAGCATGGCCTCTGTTCATCCTTTGTTTTTCAATATGTCCTTATATTGGTGTGATAGTTGAATATGGTTTTGTTCACTTACTGTCAGTATTGTCATTGGATATTATTAAATATTTTTGTTGTTCTATTTTGGATCATAGCCCAGGTAGTTATTAATTTCTAGATAATTAAGAAATGGTTTTAGAATCTTTGCATATTTTTATTTATGCTTTATTTTTATTTATTTATTTTTAATAAGATCCTAGTGATCCACCTGTCTTCAGCTTCCCAAAGAGCTGGGATTAGCATGCCACAATGCCCAATCTCAGTCACCATTTTAGCCTTCACAGCAGGCCAGGGATCAAACCCTAGTCACTGCTTCTGCCTAAGCAGAGGCTTTAATCTGCTGAGTTATTTGGCTGGCTCAAGTTGAGAAGTTTTTTTTTTTTTTTTTTGTGGCTCACGGTGCCTTAAGGGTGGGTCTGGTAAGGCATGTGGAACTGGGGATCAAACCCCAGACCCCTGCACCTGACTGGGTCTGCCTGAGAAGGCACTTGAACAACTGAACTAAAATGTAGGCCTCCTTTGCATATTTATAAAATGAATTCTCACCATATTCTTTTGTATTTTTTTCTTTACTTTACTAATACATGTTTACAGTGCCTGAAGTTTACACTTTATGTTGGAGAGTAGGTGCGCTTATACAGTATAGCTTGCTTTTCAGTCTCCTTTCCCTTCCCACCCTCTCCTGGCCTTCATCTTTAAATCACTGCCTCCCATTTTCATTGTGGTTACTATTATTATATTTAGCTCAAGTTTGTGACTTTCACTGTGGACATTCAGTACCTGTATATGACAGATCATAAATCTTCATGCTTCCCCTATCCTGCCTCCTCCCCTTGCCCTTGGTCTCTGTACCCTTTCTCATTTACAAAAGATCTACTACTTCTTTCCATTTATCCACCCTTTGATCATTCTGTAAGTTGTTAATGAAAACCGCTCTATAGACAAACTTGTAATAAAGAACAAAGTTTGTCATCAATCTGATCTTGCAACTATGTTTAAAGCCTAGGAGACAGCTAGTATTTTTCACTTTAAATGATGTGGTTTCAACATAATGCAAGCTGATCACGATACAGATTCTTTATTTTTTTAAAAAGAGAATGAAAATCTTTAAAAAACAACCATACCACATTAAAAAGGACACAGAATTTCACTAGAAAATAAAGTGGCACAAGTTCAACAATGGTTGTTATATTGCATACTGTTGTCTTCAGATTAGTTGTTCAGATGACCAGATAGACACGTACAAAATTGGTCAAAATTATAAAAAAAATAAAAAGGAGAGTGAAAAAATTTAAGCATTAACTGCTCCTTTCAATGGACCAGCAGAAATCAGCAATGCATAATGCATACTCATCATCATAAAGCTTTTGTGTTTTAGTAGTTTCATATATAAACATGCAGTTTTTTTTAAGTTGATCTCATTCTTGCAATTTTACTTTTAGAATGACATGTCCTTCCCAGCAATGTATCTCATTGGGATTCTGTCTAAATATAGCAACCAGATAGTGAAAAAGCCTTTGTAGAGATATAATAAAGGATCTTGTAAGAAAAAGACCACTTAATTTCACTTAGGCTTTTTCATAAGTGTTCTCCTTCACATCTTTTTGTAATCCTTTACTGCCAGGAACTCATGTTTTAGGAGAGTGCTTTGCAGAACACATTGTACTTATGCATATCATAATGTATAGGTAGATAATAAACTTAAATATTATTTTCAGAATGGAGATTTATTTATTTATTGTTTTTAATGTATTTGGTTGTTGCAGGGTCTTGCTATGCAGTTTGGACTCAGTGATCCTCCTGCTTTCAGCCTCCCAGTGCTGGGAGGACAGGCTTGCGTCACTATGCCCAGACTCTGGCCAGTGTAGCCTGCCCTGGGGCGGGGCTGCAGCTGCACGTGGTGCCAGGGATGGAACTGCGGCCCCTGTGCTTCCCTGGGCTTGTCTGAGCGGAAGCTTTGGTCTGCTGAGTTCACTGGCCAGCCCCACAATGGGCATTTAAATGGAAATGTGACAATTTTTCTACACGTTTTAAAAGACATAATGTATAATTTACATTATAAATACATCTTTTAGGTGAGACTAAAAATCATTTTTATGAGTAATCTTCAATTTACTCGCTTTATTTTCTTACATATTTCAAAATTGTATATAGATATGACATATTTGTGTAAATGGTATGGAATTGGTTAAAGTTTTGTGACTGTTTTGCTTTTTAATTCCTACAAAAAACCACCAATGTGGAGGCTGATTGCTACACAGGAAAGTGTGGTCAGGTTAGATTTGCAGGAAATAAAAGACCAAAACTTAACAATAAATAAGCGAAAAAGCTGTACTCCATAGATGGTGAGCTGGTAAAAATAGCACTATACATATTAGTGACACGAAATACTTTTTTTTCATATTGGCAAATACATGCATACACACACACACACACACACACATATATATATATATATATATATATATATATATTTTTTTTTTTTTTTTTTCCCTACATTTAAGGGAAGAGTCTATAGGGTTTTCAGGGTCTCACTACTAGATCAGACTAGTAGTGATCTGCCTGTTTACAAGCCTACAAAGTTCTGGGATTTTAGGCATGCACCACCATGCCCAGTCTCAATTGCTGTCTCATGCTGGCAGAGCCAGCATGGCAGGCCCTGGGTCAAACTTCAGGCCCCTGGGCCTGCTTGCAGGCACTTTAGTCCACTGAACTATTTGGCTGGCCCTCTAATCAGATACTTTTCGTAGTTTTTGAAACTCTTCCAGTTGAGTAGTGGGTCTGGTAAACAGCTCTGGTTTCCCACTGACAGTGGTATAATCTTCAGACAATAGTAATGACAATGACAGGGAATGTAGAACCTACCATTGTTACTAGACTAGAACCAACAGAGCTCCCAACTCCAGTTGGCTAGGATTTAAGGAATGCTGTGGAATCGCTGCTGGGATTAGAGTGGCGTATGAAAAATGACAAGAGTGTCAGAATTTATATGTTTTAGAGCTGTACTAAATTTAGGAATTTAGAGTTTGGTTCTCTTTTTCCTGGGGAGAACACAGATGTGCTCTTGCACTCATCAGGGTACCAAGACGACAGACACACTGTTAGTTATCATTCGCTCTTACTCATTGATCTTACTCTCAGCACTCATCTCTAGAGGCTGTTTTTCACTGCATATGAGGCTAAAGCTCCTCATTTTAATGGCTTCTCTGACCTAGAATGAGATGGAGAGGCGACAATGGGCTCCTATATGTGAGCTTCAAGTATACTCTAAGACCTCTAGATTACTCTTGTATGGTATTATTTTTTATCATAATACATTATCTTTATTGCCATTAGATATATATGGGAAAGATCAACAAAAATGTGTCATGAATATATCCCTTATCTTCCAAATTGACCTATTCTTATCTGCCTCATTTTACCAGGGAAATATTTGATAATCTAGGAAAAGCTCACAGACTGCCACTGTTTCTTTGCTTGTAGAGTTTCTGCCACATCTAATGATGGCATGGCAGAGGTCTCTTTGGGATCCTGAATCAGTCAGTCAGTTTTCCAGGAACATCGCTGGGTCTTTAAATGGGACACACCCAACTTGAAAGAGAAAGCATTCAATTTTGTTATTGATTTTGGAGAGTTCAGTAGGGCAGGAAGAACTGCACGGTGGAAGATTTGAAGGAGCAAAACTAATTTCATGGGGCAGGGAAGCAGGTGAGCAGTACCAGGCAGGAAGGGGTAGGAGACCAGACAAAGAACTCAAGCCCCTGCCTCCTGACCCATCCAAACGTACTGAGCAGTGTGCTTTCTGACACCCCCAAGCAGACCCCAAAGCCTGTCTAGTTGGCACCCTAGCCTAACATCCCAACTGAGGAGCGAGGTGAAGGGTGTTAAGGCCCTCTTTGCAAAATCACTGTGTTGATTGCTTCTAGGTGTAATCACTCGCAAAGCTAGAACTCAGAAAGCACTCTGTGGCCTACATTCATTGAGTCAGAAAGATTCTTTGGAGAGCTTTTTATGAAGGTTGGAAAATAGCCTCGATCAGGAGCGCCTAGCAATCGGGGCTGCGATGGAGCTGGGCAGGCCATCTCTGAAACAACCCTCATGTTCAACTGGGGTCCTAGTGACACACTCCGAACTTAGTCTGAGTCCAGAGATGTGTTTGTCATTTACATATTTATAATTTCTTGTGTAAAAAGTATAAAACTCATGGTTTAAATATTTGTCAGACATTACCCTCTTGTGAAGACAAAATGTATATGCAAATTAAAAAAGAGCTTTTATGCTTTTCTCTTGTTAATCAGCACTTGTATTAATTGGGTTTCTCACCCCACCAAGCAGCCTTCAGCAGGAGCCCACAGGACTAATAGCATTTTTATATTGCCTTCAACATTAGCTAAAGTGTCACATTAAAAAAAAAAGAACTATCCAAACACAATTGCAGCTTTTAAATAAGTCATCAATCACATTAAGTATCTACAGTATTTTCAAAGAATAATTGTTTTAGACAAATAGTAAGAAAATATAAAAGCATCCATTATCTCCTTAAAATTTAGTATGCAAAGTGGTAAACAGCTTGAGCAAATGTGTAAGATTCTTTGGAAACCATTAGGTAACTGTGATTGCCTGTGGCTTTATTAACCCATAATCTAATCTTATTAACATGTAAATTAAAGTCTGCTCTAAACTGCCTCAGAGCCAGACAACTGTGGGGGAGCATGAGGAAAGTATTCTCCAAGTCAGAAGTTCACATCAATTTCCCTGAACATTGATTGAATCGGGTGTGGAACAGGACATTGTCAATGTTTAATGCCTAGTAGTAAAAGGAAAGAGGAATAAGATGCAAAATCAAAGTAGCCTCAGGAAGCCCTCCTCACACGGATGTCTGTGGAGCACCTTCATGGTTAACTCGTGGAGGAAAGGAGGGAAGAGACAAGTGCAGGCCCTGGCCGTGGTTTTTTCCTCTGTTGAGTATTTTTTCTTCTTTGGTGTTTAGTATGTAAACACTGGATCACCAAACAAAATATTTAAATCAAAGTATTTAGTATTAGAAATGTTTTAAGAACAAGAAGGTACATGATAAAATTAGTAACTTCTCTGAACAACTGCAAGAATTAATAGTGTCCATTTCAGAGTAATCAACGAGAGACTACGATAACAAACAAATAGTAGAACAAAATGCTAGTAGTAACATTGTATTTATATGTCTCAGGTAAGAAAACAGCAAAGTAGGAGTATTTAAAAACTTGGTAAAAATGGTTTCAGAAGGCTTAAAAGTTAATAAAGGTAGAAAAGAAAGCAATTACAATGATCAAAGATTAGTAGAATTAATAACATGATAAAATCATTATTTTTTTAAATAGTTAAAAATCAAAGATGTTAATGATAAGTTCTGACCCTGGTAGGAATTGCTGAAATCATCATGCTGATTATCTAACGTGGCTGATGCCCTTAATACAAAAGCCCGTCTTCCCAAACCCTCCTCCCCTTCCTTCTCCAATTTAGTCCAGGGTACAATTTCCTTTCACTCTTCCTGCTGCCTCCCGGAAGACCCCCCAATAATTTTCTCAGTTTTATCTAAGCATCCCCTTCAAACTCCACTCCTGATAAAATATTCTAAAAGCTTCAACCTCCATTTGTTCTACTCCAGAGAAATCCCTCATCTCCACATTCCCCAAGATAATAAAACTCCTATCCCTTTTTTCTTCTGTCCGTTTCTCTGCTACCCAGGGAAGGGGGAAGGAGGCTGAAGAAAGTATCATTAGCCACTAAGAGTAAAGAACAAAGAGCTAAACAGTTAACAGAGAATAAGAATGGAATATTGAAAATAATATTTCAAAAATGCAGCACAATTCAGGAAAAGTACTAAAGTGGAAAATAAATGTGTAATGGACTTTTTACAGAGCTCTCCTAGGGTAGCACAAAATTAAACCCACACAAATTGCAGATGACTATCCTGATTGAGTTGTCTACTAACATCAGTTCATTCTCTAAAAGAATATATATTTTCCAAATTGTAAAAAGTAAAATTAACTTATATATATATGTATTTATATATTTATAATTATATTATGTTGAAAATATAAAGAAATACAATGAAACGCACAAAACTTTAAATATAAAATAAGATTTAAACAGTTATTTTAAATGTGTTTGAGAACATAAAGATACACATAATCTTTATGAGTTAATGAATGTGTTATTTAAATGGAGAAAACTTAAGAAAAATGATAAAGGAATTTAAAACAGTGGTATTAAAAAGTCACAGAATAGAATTACATCTTTAATCATGTAAGTGTCTAAAAACAATGAAAGAAATTTTACACTCTTAAAAGAATATTCTAGAAAAATGAGCAAAGCCTCAGGAATGTGCAGAAAAATAAGGTGTGTGTAGTTTCTCTATGAAAAATGGGAGAAAATAATTATACAAAAGGAAGACAAAGGTAAATTCTATTTTTCTTCTATTTTATTAACACCTGTTTGCAGTACATAATGGCTATATTCACTGCAGGAATTAGTATATGTACATACTACATTATAATTTTCTTCTTACTCCTTTTAACCTTTTGTACCTCCATTTATTTTCCATCATCAGATTCACTTATTTATAAAATTAATTATCATGTATGCAGGTTTAAAACCAGACTAAAAGACCAAACACTAAATAAAATGTAAGAAACTTATATGAAGTCAAAGTTTGGTTTTAGATACATTGTGCACCTTAGATTATAATATCTCTTTTTCTTTCTTTTTCTTGTCTCCTATTATTATTTATCTTCTATAGAAGAGAACTACATGATATGCAAGCTTGTATGTTTCATTTAATATCATCATCTGAAGTTATATCCATACTCCTACAAATAATTCGTTTAGCCTTCCAATGATTGAGTAGTAGCTCTTTGTACATGAGTATCACAATATTGTATTGGCTTGCCTGTTGGTGGTCATGTAGGCTGTTTGCAAGATTTAACTGCTGTGAATTGTGCTGCTATAAGCATGGGTGTGCATATATCACTATGGTATGACGTCTTCAACTCTTTTTGGAAGGTTTCTAGAAAGTGAATACTGGGTGAAACGGAATTGCTACTTTTAGTTTTGTGGGAAATATCCAACGTGATTCTCTAGTGATTTAATCAATTTGCACTTTATTTTTCATTTTTGTGGAACCAGGGTATGAACTCAGGCCTGTGTGCTTGCCAGACAAACAATCTACTGAGCCATCTCCCCAGCCCCTCAGTTTGCACTTTCAACAATAAGAGAGAAGTTCTTTCACTCCACAAATGCACCAATGTTTGTTATTGGTTGATTTCTTCATAGTAACCATTCTTATGAAGTGAGATGGAATATCTATGTTGTTTTTATTTACATTTCTCAAAAGGCTAGCCTTATTAAACATTTTTATGTCAGTTTTCGATGTTTGCCTTCATCCACCTTAGAAGTATCTAATCATTTCTGATTCCCATTTTTAAATGGGTCTTTACATTTGTAAGATATAACTGTTTTCAGTTATTTATATATTCTAGATATTACTCCTTTTCTGGGCTATTGCTGGCAAATTTTTTATGCATTTTGTAAGTCACCTCTTCATTCTGTTACAAGCTTCCTTTGTTATGCTGAAGCTTTTCATTTAATATGATCCCACTTGTTGATTCTTGGAGTTATTTCTTGTGCAATCAGGGTTTTGTTAGTTTCTTTGCCTTCATCTATGTTTTCAAGAAGTTTATGTATTTTTTCTTTCACAGATTGTTTCTAGTGTTTAGATCTGTAATCCAATTTGTGTTTAGTGGATCACAAGAGATATGGGTCTAAGTTCCATCTTGGGAAGGTGGGTAGCCAATTTTCCCAGTGCCATTTTTTTTAGTTCCATGAAGAGATTTTAAGAGATTTTTCCCCTTTGTTAAAAATAACATAGCTGAGAATGCCTCTGTGTGTGTGTGTGTGTGTGTGTGTGTATTCCTGTTGTTTTTATCCTTAATCTGTGCGTTTTTATTTCAGATACCATACTGCTTTTATTACTGTAGTATTTTAGTATAATTTGTGGTCCAGGACTATGATAAGCCCCTCCATGAGCCCTCCCTTTCCTTTATTGTCCAGAATTGCTTTTGTGAATCTAGGTCTCTTCCAACTCCATGCAGATTTTATCACTATATTCTCTAGTTCTATAAGGAATGTTATTGGAACTTTGATTGTGATTGTGGTAAATCTATGTAACAGTATTTGAAGGATGGCCTCTTTGGCTATACTGAATCTGCTTATCCAGAATCAGAAGGCATATTTCGATTTTCTGATGTCTTCCTTTATCTCTTTTATCACAGTACTATAGTTTCCATTGTAGAAGTCTTTCACTCTTTTGATTAGGTTAATTCCTAAGTATTTTTGATATTATTCTGCATGGTATCACTTCCCTAATTTTCCTCTCAGTGAGTTCTGAAAGGAAAGCAGTACTCCCAAAGTCATTCCTGGAAACAAGCATTAACCTGATTCCTAAAGCAGAACAGGACCCAGTCAGAAGAAACAACTACAGGCCAAGATCAAAAAAATTTCAACAAGGGAGGCTTGTGAGTTAACTCAATTGTTTAAGCACCTTTTGGGGCAAACCCAGTCAGAAGCATGGGGCCAAGGTCTAATCCCCAACTCCCCATGTCTTACCTGACATGCCCTTAAGGCAGCCTGAGCCAGCCAAAAAAGAAATCATTTTCAAAAAATTTTGACAAGGGAGATGGACAGATAACTCAGCATTCTAAGCACCTGCTTAGGCAAGTGCAGGGACCATGGTTCAGTCCCTGGTTCTTCCCCCTCCCGGCATGCAAGTCTGGGCATGATGGTATAAGCCTGTAGTCCCAGTGCTGGGAGGCTAAAAACAGGAGGATCACTACAAGTCTGTGCTGCATAGTGAGACCCTGTACCAAATACACAAAAATGGAAAAAAAAAATCAACAAGATACTGACAAACAGAATTCAGCACATCATCAAAAAGGTCATGTCGTGACTAATTAGGATGTATTCCAGGGATTCAGGGATAGTTCAGTTCACAAAAATCAGTGGATATAATACTTCTCATGAACAGAAGCCAAAGGGCAAAAAAAAAAAATCACAAAAGGGTCTCAATACAGATTAAAGCATCTGCAAGCAGGTGCAGGGGCAGACGTATCTATCCTTGGGCCTGCCGTGTCAGCCCTGGTCCCAGAGTGTACTGAGATGGCAGATGAGACTGGATGTGGTGGTGTGCACCTGTAATCCCAGCTCTTGGGAGGCTGTAAACAGGCAGATCACAATGAGTCCAATCAGTAGTGAGATCCTGAACACCCTGTAGACCCTTCCCTAAAAAAAAAAAAAAAAAAAAGAAATCTCAAAAGACATAGAAAGGTCATTTGACAAAATCCAATATCCTTTTGTAATAAAGAGTCAGTGAAGAAAATAGAAATAGAATGCCTGCATTTCAGCCTGTGAACATTATCTATAACATTGGCCAATAGTATACAAAAATGGAGAGAAGCTGAATACTTTACACTAAAATCAGCAATAACACAATGATGTCGATTACCACTATATATATTTAATATAATTTTTATAGTACCAGAACAATAGACAAGAGATATAAGTAAAAGGGATGTGAATGGGAAAGGAAGAAGTTACCACTACTTGCCGAGGACATGATCCTTCACATAGAAGACCCCAAAACAACAAAAATCTCCTAGTATTCAGACCTAGTAGTATATCAGGATATACCAACATTCACAATCAAGGGCTGAGGAGATGGTTCAATAGAATAAGTGCTTCCCTGGCAAGTGCAAGGGCCTGAGTTCAATCACCAGTTCTGCAAAAACAAAACAAAACAAAAGAAAAAAGTATTCACAATCAATAGTTTGTCTATACACCAATAATGAATTTGATTTTTGAAAGAAATATTGACAATGAGACCTCGCTAATACCCAAGCAAAAAAATTAAAAACAGTACATAAATCATTAAATGTTAAGAAGGAAGAAAACAGGGAAGAAAGGAAACAAGGTAAAAGAAAAACTGAAAGGGAAAAAGAGGAAAAAAATTATGCATCTAGAAATATAATAGTAATGCTGCTAAAAATAAGACCAAGAAAAGTTCTAAAATTATCTAGGGTAAATGATACATTATACACAGAGACAGAATTATACACTTTATTACTGATTTTTGATGGAGAACATAGAGGCCAGGAAATTAAGTGAAATGTTTGAAGGAAAAAACAAAATCTGCATTCTGCACCAAATAAAATTTGTACCAGAAGTGAGAGCTGTGAATATTTCTTGATACCCAAAAATTGAGTCACTTTTTGACTGACTTACATTATAAAAATGCTAAAAGCTTACATTTTAGAATCTAAGAAAACTGATTTACATGAAGACAAAATATCTCTAAGAAACACACACATTTGTTGATATAAAAAGAGAGTGACTCCCTTTCTAATTATCCTTAAAAGAGGTCTGATTTTGTAAGGCAAACAGAATTAAGAATAATTCATGCTAGCTATATCATTGAAAAGGAACAGGAAAACTAAAATTATCAGATTTGGAATTTATGGTACTAGATGCAAACCCATGAAAGACTGAAGTCATGGAAGGACAGACGTTGTTTCTGCTCTCACACCCCTGCTTTAATACTGAATTAAAAATTAGAGGAAATTGAAACTGCAGATCCTTCTGAGGTGAGACAGGGCCCTTCTGGAATTTGTTGGTCTTGGATAAATTGACAGTTGGGCAGGGGCATATTACCATCATTGCTGTCATCCAATGAAAATTTAAGATGGAAAAGTACTTGGTAATCATTATTAATGATCCAGAACACAGACTTAATCAAAAACATAACTATAGGCAGATTTTCAGCTGACTGCTCTTCTGTCTGATTGTTGCTGCTAGTACTGATGAATTTGAAGCTAGAGTCTCTAAGAATCAACAAGCCCAAGACTGTGCCTTTCTGGTACACATGCTAATGGCTGACGTTAATGAATTTAAATTCACTGAACCTCTGAACATTTACAAAGGTACATGAAAACTGTTACAGAATTGAGAATCTACCATACAAAATTGAGCTTTAACACTGGGATAGCACCATCTGTGGTAATTTCTGGTTCTAACAGTAAAGGACATGCTGGAAAGAGCTGGCTCACCTTAGGTTAATGGAAGGACAGCTTCCAATAAGGAAGGCAAAGCAGTAGAACCCTCCATGTGAAGATTATGTGGCCTCTTGCCATAACTGTATCTAAGTGCAAGACCTTGAGTTCCCCTCCTAGATGTCATAAAACAAACTGGATATTGGCTCTGTCCTTGAAAGCTGAGTGAACAGAAATCTGAGACTCTTGTGTTTACCCATCTTGAATTAAGCATCATAATTGTTGATATATTGTTTAGTATTAGGATACAATACTGAAATATGAGAGCTGTCTTTGTCTATTTCTGATGTATCACTACAAAAAAATCTGATGATGACTATTTAACTAATATTAACCAGATTTTCGTGAAGACATTGAAGTGGCTTGACCTGTAACTATGTGAAAGAAGCACTCATCCCTAAGTATGGTTTTCACTATTGAGTAAAAAGCTACAAGGCTGTTTTATTAGTTGGAACACATTCAATTTCTTAGGATATTGAAGTAAAAGCAACTGACCATTTTGTGTAAGCAATTACACAAAATTGTTGCTTCAAAGATAATGAATATAACCTTCTCTCTTAAAAGATTCTCCATGACTTCTAAGCAGAACTTTCTCTTTACCCTCCTTTGCCTGTCACCAGACAACCAACTTTGAGATGGCCAATTTTATTTTACTTTATTTCATTTGTTTATTTTTTATTTTAGGGACGATCTACAGGGTGTTCAGGGTCTCACTATGAGATCAGACTTGTAGTGATTCTCCTGTTTACAGCCTCCCAAGTGCTGGGATTAGAGGTACATGCCACCATGCCCAGTCTCAATCATCATCTCAGTGGTCTCTGGGGACAGAGCCAGAACAACAGGATGGGGGTTCTGAATATCCAGAATATCCAGTCCCTGCACCAGCTTGCAGGTGATTTAATCCACTGAGCTATTTGGCTATCCCTGGGATGACCAATTTTAGATCTTGGCTTCACTGGAGTAAGAGACACTCTGCAAATTTCCAAAACTTGCTGGAGAAAATTAGCATCAGATCCAGTGGATTAAGCAAAGATCAGCTCTCCACCTATGAGTGGGCTTCACCTACCACATGAGTTCCAAACAGAGGAAAAAGAACAAACGAAAGTGAGCTGTGCTGCTTCTTGAATCATGACTTTCTACATTTACACATCGAGGCCCTGTTTTGTAGGTCTCTCAACATCAGAACTTTTACTTGTGGCCTACACCATTCTTGAGCTTTTCACATTAAAGTCAGTCATAAGAAAATTTCTGCTACTCTTGCATATATTTGCTTCTTAGTTTTTCAGAATTTAGATAACATGTCATTGGAGTTTTTTAACTCAATAATTCTGTCAATCAATACCAGTAGTAGTAAATCTCTGTGTGTCTGTCCATTTGTTTGTCTGTCTCTCTACATAACTATCTTTTATGTATCTGCCTATTATTTCTCTAATTCTACATGTCCTTCTTTTCCTTATTCCATTATAGATTAGTTTTTATCTTCTTGAAATTGTATATAATTATTATAGTGATTGATTAACTAGTCTCAGTAACTGTGTGTATCCTAGAATGCAGAGAAGCCAGCCTAGGGCAGCTCATCACCTGGATGGTAGAAATGGGAATGAGGAAGGTGGTCAGGCTTCTGTCCATCAGAGAAATTCCAGTCTTCACCTTCAGCTTGTATGTCTATTAGATTCTAGCACAGACTGCAGCTTCCACTGTGGATCCTCCCAGGGTAGACTCTTCATTCAGCCTTCTATTGCAGACCATCGGCCTCCTGATATGGTCTTGTGTGGACACTGTACTGATTTCCAGGCTTGTCCTGTCCAGCAAGGAAGTCAACACGGGTCACCTGGGGAAGGAGCGGGGATGAAGAAGGGACAAGGGACAGGAGACATGAGAAATGGAGATAAGACAGGATTCTGATCAAGTCTCGTTTATTCAAAAGAAACTCTGGGTATATATAGTGGAGGCATAGGCAAATGACGTCAGCGGGTAAAAGGCGCAAGTAACTAGGCAACCGGGCTATGACAGGAAGTCCCACCTCCGGGGCATAGCAGGAGACTTATGGGAAATAGGCGGGGTAAGAAGAATTAGGAACTTAACTCAGCAGAGGAATGGAAACTTAAGGACATGGCTGAAACTATTATAAAGTGAGTACAAGTCACAGGTTTCCCACAGGTCCCCCTTTTTTCTTTAAAATTTTTTTAAGAGATCATTGTTGCTTGGGGGACTGTGCCTGTGCCTGTTGTCAAGATGCTTTCACACAGGACTGAACCAGACCTTACCCGTCATTGGAAGGCAGGGTAGCAAATGGCCCAGCTTCTGTCTTGGGTGGCGGTTGGTGACGCATGTGAGCTTCTAGTTGCCCGTCTCTGGCTATCCAGTCCATCTCACCAAGGTGAGAAAATCACTTTTACCTAGATTGGGCATCATTATAGTGAGCTCTTTTGGAGTTCAACATAATTTTCTCTGTCGGCCATCTCAAGCCTATGGTAATGTACCTGTGTAGGTTGCATGTAAATGGCACCCAATTTTGTTTAATGAAAGTCATCAGCCTATTGAAAAGACAGGGTTCTATTGATAAAAGTATTAATAGTCCAATCAAGGGTCCCAATAGGGGGAGAAGATAGGGTAGTACTCCATTCCATGCACCCCAAAAGGGGTTACGAAATAGCTCTCTTTTCCTCTTTATAAGATCTTTTTGAAGTCTCTTTATTTTGCTTCGAACAATGCCAGATTTGTTTGCATAGAAGCAGCAGTATGCCTGTAAAGCCAAGCAGATCCCTCCGTGTTCTGCTGTTAGAAGATCTAAACCTCTCCTATTTTAGAGGACTGCTTCCACCAGAGAATCTATCTGATCTTGGATATCTTGAATAGTACCAGACAGTGCTTGTACTCGTCGATTAACTGACTAGTTTGGTATAAGAATGCACTGCTACCCCTAATCCTGCTGTACCTGTTCCCATGGGCGCTGTGATTCCTAGTCCTACTAATAAAGGGATGTACTGGACTGCTCTCTTAGTGCGACCTGTAGCATAATCAAATTAGGGATTGGCACGGACTCTTCTCCAGGGATGACATCTATGTCAGGTAATAGGTAGCCATGATGCATAGCCCTGTCCAGTTGTCAGGTAAAAATGTGAAGGCTAAACTTCCCCCACATATAAACACATGCCCCTTCTTGGGGCAAATAGAGTCACTATGATTGGACATCTGACTATAGTTGGTAAAAGTGACAAATCTAACACAAACAGAGTAACTATCATTGTGGATGTTCCCCTATATACAGAAGGAGTTTTTGAAAGCCACAGGCTGAACCCTAAAGGGAAGGCCAGCACTATAATTCCGGTTTTTGAGATCTACGGTGCTATGTGAGGTAGAATTTGAGGGAATAGTGAGGGGCACGGGGGTGCCTAAGGTCGTGCACAGCCAACAATCTTTAGCCAAATCAGGGCTAGAGGCATTAAGGGTTTTGTGAGTAGCTGCTGATTGCCCATTGGCATCCAATTTTTAAAAAATTGAGGATGAATAAAGAATGACACAAAATATTTCTAGGTGACCCCCTTGTGGGGTATCATTCCCCCTTTTTTTTGTTTTATAAGCATCTTTTAAGATTTTATTAGCTCATTTTATAATTACCCATTGATATGTCTCTATAGAATGATAACAGAAAAGTTATACATTTTTATAGACATTTAGAAATCAAAAGCATATAGAACATTGTAGTAAGACAATCTTGATGACATTTTGATATACTTAAATATTTTGTTTTGTAGCGTCGTCTAAGAGAGTATTGAGATTATTGGAAGCTCCTCATTAATAAGTAAAAAGGTTGGCCACACCTCTTATTCATTAATTGGACTCCTCTCTTAATAATTTTTTCAGTATAAAGAATTTTTGTTTAATTAGCTTAAAACTTATGATGTATATAAACAATTTTAATATCACTTTAAGACTGTTAATTTAGGGAAAAAGCATGCTTTTAAGTCTATATCTCAAATTATATTTGGAACAAATAATCAAAAAAAAA
>PVKA01014860.1:0-51406 GCA_004027165.1 Ctenomys sociabilis | reverse complement strand
CTTGTACAATACCAAAACATTATGAAAACAGTTTGCAATGTATTATTTCATCGACTCTGTATGGTTATGGTGTTTTGAAACTGTCTGATTGACATTTGTATTTCAATAAAATAAAAATTAATGGGAAAAAAAAAAAGATATGTGGCAGAAGAAACTGTCCTTACTCACTGACATTTGTACTGGATGTTAAGAGGAGGAAAGTTTCAAAAGAAAAGAAGGATCCCGTAATCATGAGTGCCCTAGAAAATGGTCAGTTCTTTAATAACAAAAAACAGAACAAAAGGAAAGATAGAAGGAACATTTACAAAGTAGAGGAAAATGTGGTATGTTCAAATTCAAACATGTTTTCTTTGAAGCAGTGGTATGATGAGCAGTTAAGACTTTTACAAGAGCATTGTTGATGTAGTCCTAAATTTCAGAAGAAAAATCAAAACTGAAATGATTTCAAAGCCACATGTCCCAACTTACTGTTGAATTAGCAGGAACAACACTGGAGTGCAGTGCACACCCTCCGTTGGCGGTGTCATAGGAGGAGCAGTCTGAGATCAGCAGGTGTGAGAATTGACTTCAGGAAGAATAGTGCATCTGGCAGTCCCAGAGGCAATAGGTCAAAACTCATGAGTAATCACAGGATTGGTCTTGAGCTCAGCAAAGAAAAATTAATATGCAAGGGGAGGAACAGTATCACAAACAAGGAAGTTAAAATAAAAGTTCTGAATGTCAATGGAGTGCCCACTTTTGACAGGTGTAGACAGAGGAAGGGGTATAGAAAGAAAAAATCATGATGTGTGTGTATAGACTGTACAGTTGGGATAGATATCGCTGTGCTTCTACATAATTCTATGAGAGGCAAGATCTGCACTAATGGTGGTTGGACAGGATATTATGTCAGCTTCTAGTACTACGGTCATCCACTAGGTCAATAATTATTGAATTTTTGATATAATTCAGGTATAAAAAAAATAAGATAAGTAAGCAGCTACACTCTTAATTCACTAATAAGAGATAACTGCTAAAATAATATCTGTAAATATAATATCATGTATGCACCTTGTACAATACCAAAACGTTATGAAAACAGTTTGCAATGTATTAATTCATCGAATCTGTATGGTTAAGCTGTCTTAAAACTGTCTGATTGACGTTTGTATTTCAATAAAATAAAAATAAATAAATAAATAAATAAAAAAGTTCTACTGCGTGATGATTGCATAACTTTTAATTGAAGTTGATATGATAAAGGCCTTTTTTTTTCTAGTACAGGGTCTCACAATACAGATCTAACTCATAGTGATCCTCCTGTTTTCAGCTTCCCAAGTGCTGGGATTACAGGCACGCACCAACACATGCAGTCTCATTTGCCATCTCAGCGTGCCCTGGGGCAGGACTGGCATGGCAGGCCAGGAATTAACCTCAGACCCCTGCGTCTGCTTAAGCTTTAGTCCAGTGAACTATCTGGCCGGCTCAACAGAGGCCATTCGACAACTAGACATTTTGATCACCCATGTTTTGTCAACTTCTGGGACTTTTTAAAATTGGCAAATTTGGAGAGAGATCATAAATTTATTTTTAATGTATTTGTTTCATAGTTGACTTTTTACATTGGCAAATATGGGGGGAAGAATTCTTATGTTTATTAATTTTAATGTATTTTCAGGTTACATAATCCTGCTTTTTTAATTTCCACAACATATGAACTTCTTGTGTAGGACATCTTTGCTTGTTACCTAAAATAAATGAAAATGCATTGGATTCTTTTACTTTGAGAAGTTGGTTCATGTATAGCTGGTTTTTGATCTTTATTTTATTGGTTTATTTTTATTAATCTTTATTTTTAATCTTTATTTTTTATTATTCATTTTTAATCTTTTTATTAGTTTGCCATACATAATGATCAGATTCATCATGGGGAATTTGTACCTGTATGTTATATATTTTAATTATTTTCCATTCCCCTACCTTTTCTTCAACCCATTTACAAAAGCTTTTTCCTTCTCTTTCCATTCCCTTTTTCTAATCTCCTTTCCCTTTCTTTCCTTTCCCCTACCCCTTCTTGTTGTTCTTCCATTTAAGTAAGTTCTTTCTACTTCCCAATATCTGTCTTCCATTTTGTACATTATTTGCACTTTGGGTTTCTCACACAAGAGAAACAATATGATTTTAAATTTGTGTATCTGATTTATTTCATTTTTAAGATTATGGTCTCAAGATGTATCCCATTTACCCAGAAATGACTTAGGTTTATCCTTCTTTATGGTAGAGTCATACTCCATTATGTACAAAGAGCACCATTTTATCTACTCATTGATTTTCATATGGGTTGTTTCCAAGCTATAGCTATTGTGCTGCTGTAAGCATGGGTATGTGTGTATCATTTTGGTATGATGTTTTTAATCCTTCTGGAAAGACACCTAGAAGGGGAGTAGCTAGGTCAGACTGAACTTCTAGTTTTATCTTTTGAAGAATCACCATAATGATTTCCACCATGTTGTACCAATTTACACTCCCAACAACTAGGGAGACAGGTTCCTTTTTCCCGTAGCCTCACCACCATTTGTTAATTATGGAGGGAGATGGCTAGCTGATTTCTTTCTGTGTGTCCATAACAAGGAAGTAAAACATTGTTTTTCTTTCACTTATTCCTCTATATTTACAGAGCCTGACACCCCTTAAATGATGTGTTTCCTGTTCCTATCTTGACTTTGTTGAAGAGATGTTTTTACAACGGGCTCTTCATAGCTTTCTACAAAATCATTAACTCTTCTTCTTGAGCATTGGCTTCTTGGCAACTGTTCATAGAATCTGACTAAACCCAAAAGCTTAAAAAGCAAACTCAAATCGTTTATCAGTGTGCTACAAAGTATAATTTAGTTCACTTGAATCTCTATAACAAGACATCCTGAATCAGTCATCAGCATTTAGGGTTTAAAAATCAATCAAATTCATTGTTTAAGAGCCTTTACCAAGCTGAGAATATAGCAAAGTAATGTAACTGGTTAACTTGTCCTCAAGTAGCCTTCTTCATTCCTTCATTTAACATTTGTTTAGTACATATATACTTTACTCCAAAGATGAGGTCAATGATAGTTGATGCCCTTACAGTTCTCCAAGTCTAGCATCTTCTCTAGAAATAAGAATTTCGGTACAGTGTGGTAAGTACAATAATAGAAAGTATGAGGAACTGTACTGAGAGAGTGACTGTTTTGGGAAAAGGTAAATTGCAAAGGTGGAGGCAGTATACAAGAGACAGTTAATAAAATTCTTGCTATGACTTACTAAGAATGTGTTTTAAAAGGAAGGAAGTCACGATGGCTATTATATTTAGGAAAAATAACAGGTTTAAGGAGAGGGAAAACTGAGATCAGTGAAACCAATTATAAGATTGTTACAAGCTGGGCATGGTGGTGCACACTTGTAGTCTCAGCATGCAGGAGGCTGAGGCAGAAGGATCTCCATGAGTTCAAGACCAGACAAAATTGCATAGTGAGTTAAACTTCAGCCTGAACTAGATGGTGAGACCCTGTCTAAAACATAAAAGACCTTTATAGTGATTACAATAAAATGGTTTAGTGTAAGGTACTGCAGAGGTAAAAACAAGCAGTTGAATTTGAGAGAAGAATTGGGACTTGAAAGTGATTTGGGAGATAGTGACAATCAGTTATTGAATGGAAGCTGTAAGAGGGAAAAACAGGGTAGAGCCAAGGACAAGGGCTCAAGGGGAGGCAGCAGTGATCCTTGTGACTGATGTCTGTAGCCTGAAAGATGACAGCAGCTGAGTCATCAAAGGCGTTGATTCAGTCCCTGCCATGAATCCTGCCTGTTCATTCGTGAAACCTGCAATGAAGTGGTCTTTGGCTTCTTCAAGCTGAGACCTTTGGAACAGTGCTGAATAATTATGAATCATGTTTCATACGTAGGAGCTCCTAGAGTTTCCACCTCTGTTCTCAACGATGTTTCCTTCTGTTGCAGTGGAATAACCTTTGGTATTGGATTTCAAGCTTATTCTTAATGTTTTCTGTTTAATATTGTTAATGGTTATTGCAATTGGTACTTTAGATCCTCCAAGAACTCAACATCATCAAACAAATGATCTGCATAATGTCCCAGTGAGTGAGTAGATGAGAATTCTTGCTCCATAGACAAAAACCCAGAGATACTCAATGACTTGCCCAAGGTTACACATTGACAGAATTCAATTTTGAATCTTCAGTTTTCATTATCTTATCACATTCATTCTAGAAATTTACTGTCAGCCTTAACATATTATATCATGTTTGCCATTTCACTTTTTCAAAAATCTAAGCATTGAGACCTAGAAATGGGTAAACATGATTAAGGGAAGAATGAAGGTGACCAAATGACTAAGCCCTGCATATGGCAGGGAGGAGTTAGTAATAAAACTAAGTTTCAGCTCCTAGTATATCCAGAAAGATTGTTTATTTTCTAGGGAAGCTGTGACATCACTTCAGCCAACAGACCAGTCAGACAAAGGTGCCTTTGATACTTTTGATACTCTATGTGACTGTAACACTCTGTATAGCACCAATAAAAATATATATATTAGTGTAACTGATATATATATTGAGATATATATATAATATATATATATATTTATATATATATATATATATATATATATATATATATATATATATGACGTTGAAGTTAGACGAGGGCTGAAATGAGCTCCAAGAGAGAGAGAGCTGGGCAGGCTCCATATCTTATAATACTGTGGGAAGGATTTACTCTTGATGTGTATATGTCAGCTGCCCAGCTGGAGGTTGCTAGTCGCTACCTTATGACTGGATAATATTACATTTATTCTCATTCATGAACAAAGTATAATACTGAAAGAGCCTTTGGCTTTTCTGTTAGATTACAGGAACAGGTAAATTAAACTATTGAGGCATTACAGCCTATTAAAGAAGCCCATGAAACATTTTAATCTTGAGTCAACCAGATACTGGTACCACCCCTCCTTCTCTGACAAATACGGAAAGATGATTTCAATAGGACAACCATCAGTGTGTGCCTTCCAAAACAGTATAGTCATGTTACAGTAAACTTTTTATATTTGCTGCATCACAAAGATTTATTGAAGTGATAAAAGTTATTATGGAAAACAGTGTGCAGTAACTATGGCAACAGTTATTTGATCTCACAGTAATTAGCTAAGCATTTAGTTGCACAATACTTTCACAATGCCTTCCTGGTTAGTTCATTAAACAAAATTAGCTTTTGTTTGAACTGTCTCTTACTCTGTCCTAAATTTGATTTTAATTTAAAAGTCTTAGTGTTTTTTAGAACTACCTTTCCTACATAGAATTTATGACTATGTTTAAGATTGTAACTTTTTAATATAATTCTCTATGCTACAGTGTGATAATGGTTCCTTGGATTGTCCTCTGAAGTTCTCAGTTTAGCAGAGTGGATTAAGAAATGAACAGTGATGTTGGAAACCAGTATCTGACCATTGCCCTGGTCCTGGATTGGATTGCAGATTGGGATCAGCTGGCATCCTTCTACTATGTTTCTATCCTGTGAAATCAGGTTGCTATACTATGCATGCTGGGAATGTGGTCATTGGTTGATAATCTGCTGGTCTCCTAATAGGACCTGGATCTAGCAGTTACCCTGCCTTTTCTAAGCCATCTCTCCCAGGTGCTTCTTCTGCCCTGCTCTGCGTAGCTCCCACCATGCTTAGTACCTCTCTTTGTGCAAAATGGAGTATATTACAGAGATGATTCACCTGGACAATGACGTCATTCTCAGAGGACTTCTTCTAGAGACAAGGGCCTCTCAAACTGGGTTTCTGCCTGAAACCCTTCCTTCACCACTCCCCATGGAGTGGTGAAGATTAACCCTTGCTGATGGACAATATGGTAACCTTAATCACAAAAGAAAGCTTCTAGCATTCAAGATTTCAAAATAGAAAAATAATGAAAATCAGCCCAAAACCTTCTTTTATCTTATTTACTAAAAATGAGAAGAGGTCCAAAGTAAATTAGGAAAACAGTATTTTTAAAATTCATGATTTGTTTTTAAGGCAGCTGAGTGATTTAAGACAATATGAATGTTTGAAAACTCTTTGTGTTTTGATCCAATTCTTTTCAGTTAACTCCCTTTTCCCTGTTTTCAACTGAGCAGGTTTTTTGGGTATTATTACCCACAGTCTTTCCAGTCTGTGTGTACTTATTTACCTGATTAGGTTATTGCTTTCTGTGTAGGATAAAATACATCTTCATTGTCCCTGACCACATTCTAACACTTGTTTGGTCTTGGCATTTTTCAGGCCAATCTGAATATAATAAAAACAACAGTAATAAAGTAAGGTACTTTCATTGGCCTGAACGCTTGACTTTTTGAGGGGTCCATCTTTGTCATTCCTTCATACATACTGGATGACCTTGACATCTTAGCTGATGAAAAAGGTTCCCTAAAACTTCTCATTTCCTTTCCTTGCCCTACAGTCTTCCTTCTCCCTAGAATAAACTCTTTCTTTTCCTCCGTTTAAAAATATTTGATGTTCCTCAAAGAAGCTTCTGTAAACTTTCTTCACTTTGCCTCACACTTTGCCCCCCTCAGCTGGCTCTCCCATGTTGTCCATGCCTAATTCTCAGATCACGAGTACCAGTATATGTTACAGTTTTTGGTTAAAACTTTCTGGCCTGGTGAACTGTAAACTCCATCACTCTTCTTATTCCTGCTGTGCCCTCTTTTGGCCTCTGGCATGTTGTGAGACCATATCCAGTGCATAGCCAAGCACACTAACAAGGTACCTCATATTCCCGCTCCTTGGCTTCCTGAGTCGTACTTACTTGTGTTGTCTCTTTTGCTACTCATCCTAGTTACACTAAATATGCACCTTCCCAGTTCCTCCAGTTATGTACTCCTCCCTAGACCTGCAACATGCTCCATGTGCAGATTTGTAATCACTTCAGGAAAGGAGATACTATTGAAGAACTTAGTATGTTTCAGGTACTATGAAGTATGTATGAGTCATTCTCACAACCCTGTAAGGTAAGTATAAGGATTTAGGGTTTGTTTGTTTGTTTAGTACAGTTAAAAATGTTTAATTAGTACACATTTACAGCACGTAATGATTATATAAGGAAGTTGGTACATGTACCTTCAATATTGTGCATCTTCAGTATTGTGCTAATAATTGGGAGACCTGACATTTGAGCCCAGGACTCAGCCTTCAACCCAACCTTCCTCACTTTCTCTAGTCCATTCATCCTGTTTAGGTGATTCAGCCCAGACTAGATTCCACACTTAGTTGGTTTATTAGCAAAGTCACCAGCACCTTGTATTCCTTTGATCTCCTAACCTCCTGCCATGCTTCAGTCTGAGGCCTAAAGTTTGCCTCCCCACTGGATCTTTTGTCTCAACCCCCTGGATCTTTTGTCTCAACCTAGTGCTCTGTGTCTCAGCCAAAGATATACTTGATTCTTCCAGAAGTAGCTTTTTACAAAGAGAAGCTACTTGATTTCATTTAGACAGAAGAATACCCAGCCTACTAGTCACCTATCTTCCTAAGCCCTAAGCCAAGCATGATCATCATGAGTTCATTCTTAGGGCACCTTTCCTGGAAGCCCTTCACATTTGGGCAGTACTGAGATGTAAGCAACCTGTTTTCCACTCAGATCTCCCTGCAACTTGTATGACTGGGTGTTCTTGCTCTTCTTTGTTAGGCTTCCCATGTATTTGTCATACATAAACCCCTTCTTCCTGATGGTTTTGAGTATATATATTTCTCTGCTTTTGCTCAGACTAAATCTTCTACTTGGCTCACCTTCTCTGGTCACTGACTGTAAAATAATTAATAATACATTATACTGAAGGTATTACAAACTTCACAAAAACAGGCTCAGGTATATCTTGTTCCTGATCATGTATCTGTCTTGAGTATCTAATATGGTAGAAGCTCCAAGAACATTTGAGGAAAGAAAGGAGAAGAGTAAGGGAAAGAAAATGAGGGGAAGAGAAGGGAGGGGATGGGAGGGGAGGGAAGGGAAAAGAGATTTAACACAGATACTGTGCTATTTGTGTAAATGTGTTTTCTTCTTTCCTCCTAAATAGCCCAGTAAAATGAGTACTATTAGCGCTATTACAGATGAGTAAGTGGAAATGCATAGAAGTTATCCTGCTAATAACTGGAAAGGCTCCTGGCTCTTGCAGGTCTGCCGATACCATCTCTTCTGGAAAGCCATTCATTATTGCCAGCCTTGACTAGCAGTGCATAACTGTGATGGCCTCCATTTCCACAGATAACAATATGAATGCCTTGTGTGTTTGATGGTCCTGGTAATAACTCCTTCCTCTGCTCCTCCATCACCCTGGAGGTCTTTTAGTTTTTATGCTCTGCCTGCCACCCTTTATGCAAATGCTATTCCCTATTTGATGGGTTACAAATTCCTTGGGGAGGGGAGTGCTTTCTCTATGTCTGTGTCCTCTATCAGACTGACACAAAAGGACCTTTTGGATAGTCAGCCATTCTGTCTGCTTTTTACTGAGTTTGAGACCAGTCAGGCTTGATCCTAAGCAGGTGTTTCTGTCACAACTCACTTCTCTAACCTTTGTAGTCAAGCAGTGATACTCACTAGTCACTAGGGGCACAGTGACGAAGTGCTACTGTGCCTGTCAAGCACTTCAAAAATATTGATCTCTAAAAATTAAAAAAAAAATGGCTGTAAAAACAAGGACAAGATCAAATGTGTTTGTACAAATATGAAACATTATTTTGTCATGTTCCTTGAGTGCTAAATTTAGCAGTGATTGCTGAAAAATGATAACTATAAATTAAATGAATAATCAATTGCCTCATAATTTCAAAACCAAAAATGCAGAAATTCTCTGAAAATGTTTTGGCCAGAAAAATCACTTTTATTTGGATTGTGGCAATAATTTTTATATTTGAGGTAATGTCAGAGGGGGAGGCACTAGAAAGTGAACATACTTAGGATCTGAAAAATAAATTGCCTCAGTCCACAACAACCTTTATACATCTCAAGAAGAACGCTGGATTTTGATTGTAGTGAAATGATGATTGTCATTATTGTGCAAGGGAGGAGGCATTAGATATTTTATTTCATTTTTTTTTTATTGTGTTGTATTTCACACATGAAAAGAAGTGATTTAGTTAGAGCTTACAGGGAGTACTACATTCCTTCAAAGATAAAAGTAGCTTGAGGGCTCCCCAGAGGTCACAGTAGGGCCTCCTGAGCACTCAGGCATGCCCTCTTGCAGGAATGCTTGCCAGCTTTCCAGCTCCTGTGGAGAACAGGAAGTTGGGGAAGGCTCAGAAGCCCTGAGGGCAGTCAGAGAGGAGAGCAGAGGAAGGAAAGTAAGCCATTGCCACTAGTCTGAGCAAAGGCCTGTACCTTGTTGCTCATACTGTTTGCTTTTGTGAGGCATGCCGGAACTGACCTTTCCAGTCGCCCTTCACACTTGGGGTGACTAGTGCCAGCCCATTGTTTTAGGAACTGAGTATGCAGCGAGTATGTTGACAGTATGATAGAGGTATTTCCTCTGTAGTGAGTATTGAAGGATTATAATTAGATAGGTTTGGGCAATGCTCATGCTTCAGTGCAATGAGTCTTCCTTTCTTTTGGATATAGCTTTGGTTGTCATTCAGTAATGTAATTTGCAGTCCCAAAAGCTGAAATTCACTTGAGCATGTTCAAAAACTGCCCAAGATTTTATAGTCTTCACTTCCATACCAGCACCCCATTGCTACAGAAAGGTCACACCTGAGGCATCCCTCTGCTCACAAGCCTTTGAAAAGTCCATGAAGGAACTCCAGGGTGGGACAGGAATGAGCATACTCACTGGAGGGAGCTATGGTCAGAGGGGAAGATGTAGGCATAGATTGATTGTGTTTGCGTACTTGTTATGTCAAGGAATATTTTTGATAAGTAGATTGCATGATAAAGGGAATATTTTTAATAAGTAGCAAAAAAAAAAAAAAAAGAAGAAGTAGCTTCCTATGATCTGTCCCTTCCAAAAGTTAAGAGTTGCCAGCTAAGTACATAGGTATTTTTCAAAAGAAATCATCAACAAGGACATTGTACTCTTATTACAAAGCTATTTTAGGGATAAATATTTTGATAGATGTGGTCCAGTACACCTGGATGCTATGTTGTGGCTGTGCCCAAGGCAGCAAATGAACACAGGTGGGGTACTGAGGTACTCAGATGCAGCAAAACATGGGTTTTCCCCATGCATGTTGCATAGGCTAATGTGGGAGTTTGAGCATTAACATTTTCTATGTCACTGTTAGGAAAACTGCTTACTTAGGAGAAATGCTTCCAGTATTTAAGAATGATAATAACCATACCAAGGCTTCTCCCACAAACAAATATATAAAAAATATGTTATGCTACAAGTATTTTGTTAAGTAAGACCTAATGAGAATCAAGTCAGTAGACTGTAGTAAGTCATGGCAGGTCTGCTCTGTATGTCACACAGCTTAATGTTTAAGGTGTAGGGATTTACTGGTCATTAATAGCAGAAATGTGCACAGATGGAAAGATTGCTTTGAGTTTTCTTTCATGATTAATGTGAGTCACTAATCAGATTTAAGTCATAATTTAGAATTTATTAAAATAATCTAATGTATCATCCAACCTTATTATTAGGAAATATGTATATACATGTAAAATGCTGGCTGCTTTTCTTAGCTGCCTATCTTGTCAAGTGACATTTTAAAATTGTAACACTTTTTTCCTCTTATGAGCCAAAGTCTTGTCTTTCATCAGCTTTGAACAGATATGAAGGCAACACTTTTCATTCTGCATTAGCAGAGAATTGACTTGATAGCACACACTATCATCTGCTCTCATAATAAACTGCCTAGTGAGAAGTGGCTTGAATGGCACAACAGTGAATATAGTTTTTATCTTTTTTATTTATTTCCTGGAGTTAAATTTCCTCAAGGGCAAGAATCTTTTTAAGTCCATATCCAGTGGTTGTTCAATAAAGAGACTCCCTACCATAACTATTTTTTAACAACCCAAAGTTGTCAGTGAACAAGCGGTGAAAATGATTATTGAAAGTCTTCTTTATTAGCAACACCAGCAGAAACACAGATAATATGAGCTAATTATAGTAGTTATTACTCCCTCTGTCTTAGTCACTTTCCTTTTTGCTAGGACAAAATACCTAGGAGGAGGTTTATTTTGGCTCACATTGTAGAAATTTCACTGCTTTTGTTGTTGGCTAGCCAGCTCCAAGTGAAAGAAGGTTATAGCAGAGGAGAGCTGCTCCCCTTGCTGAAATAGAAGCAAAGAGAGAGAGGAGGAGCCAGCATGGAGACACAGTCTTCCAGGCCATGTCCCCAGGCGTCCCTCTTTCAATCAGGCTCCAACTTCTATCAGCAAGTCCACTGTAGGTCCATAATCTAATCACCTCATGGAAGCCCTGCTTACCATAACAGAAGGTTTTGGGGTACATCTAGTTAAAAGCACACCTTTCCTACCTTTTGTAGAAGTTGGTTCATTGTGAACAAGAGAGAAATAGACCCAAATATTCCCTCAGAGATAGCAACTGAATTTGATTTTCCAGAAAGTTTCTAACTGATGGAAGTATCCTTTTAAAGCCATTTATCTAAAGTATTCTAGTATTGCAACATCTGCTAAGCCTATTCAGTTCTTTCATTAAGCAGCTTGCTATGTGGGCGAACTGACTATTTGAAGCAATAAAAACTGAGTTGACTATAGTCTTTCTGACAAACTAGACTTTTTAAATAGTGAGAAAAACTATCAAAATACATATTTAAAAAACATCCTAGCAGCATGTGGTGGTACACAATTGTAATCCCAGCACTCAGGAGGCTGATCGAGGAGTATCAACACATTTTGAGCTACATAATGAATTCAAGACTAGCCTATCTAAAAATAACAAAATAAGCAAACAGAATCATGCTCAGAAATTATCCTGTTAGCCTCATTTCAAGAAAGAAAAACTTTACTTGAAGTCTAGTTGATGATAATACTGAGATGAAGTATATAATTCTGGCAATATATTTTACCCTTGTATGCATTTAGTTTTTTGTTTGAACCTCAGACAGGAATGCACCCTTAAATTCTGTAGATTATTTCAGGGGCAGGATTCAATAGCAGTTACCAATTAATTGAGGAAACATTATGTGATCTTATAAGATCCCAAGTTTGGTAAGGAAACAGACATTAGTGCATATGCAGTTCATATGCATAACTACATTTTGGTTAAATAAACATGTTAATTTAGTAACTCCTGAACTATACATTTACCTCCCAATTTGCTGCCCTGCAAAGCCCTGGCCTTCTGAATAGTAGTGCAGCTGCATGACCACAGGGCCCAGACTTCTGGTAAGGAAACCCTGCCCATCCAGCCAGAATGGGCTGGTGATTGCAAATGGTAGCTCTTCTCTGTGCCCACAGCCCAACAGTTATAAGCATGTGAAAATAGTGTTAAAGAATTTCAGTGTTTGTCAATGATGGCCCTTTTTCCTTTAAATACCTGTCTGAAATACAGTTGAATTTGCCCAGTTGTAGGGCACTGAAGACCAACAGCCTGGGCAGTGCCACATGGAGCACTCCAGTTTATAATATGGTACTCAATACTAGAGACATTTTAGTTTGGGCAACAGAACCAGTTTGAGGTTGTGCTGTGGGTGTATTTTAGCAACAGAGGCAAACATGAAAGCTCAGTGACTGAGAGAGTAAAGTCTCGATACAACGTGCAGCGAGGCTTGCAGAGGTGATGTTGGGTGTACTGGGAGGGTCGTGTAGGCATCAGGAAGTCCTGGTGCTCTTCCAGATCTCCTGGTACACTCTGTCCAGCTCCTGGTTAGCAAACTCAGAATCCCTGAGGGTCGTGGAGAGCAGTCCCGCTAGTCCCGCTGAAATTGGTCACCTTAGAGAGTGAATGTGCTGTCTACCGTTGTCTCCTAGTTTTTCTGGAGAAACTGGAAGTTGGGATTTTAAATTTTAAATATTGGCTATGGATTGAAATTTTATTTTATTTTTTATTTATATTTTTTTTTTTTTTTTTTTGTCTTTTTGAGACAGGGTCTCACTATGCAGTTCAGGCTGGCCTTAAGCTCACTTTGTAGCTCAGGCTGGTCTCGAACTCAGAAGCAAAAACTTTCACAGGTTACAATGATCACATATTTATCTCTGTTACACTAATTTTCTTGATAATAAGATTTGGAGCTTTTGTCTTAATTTTAAAACACTAAAATGCAGAGAAAGTCAGTTGCTCCAATTTGGGTCACTTGAGGTGTGATTTCCACCGAGTCTAATTGAGCATATGGTTTTTCCTCATTGTCTGTATATAATACCCCACTCTTGGGCTCCACAGTGATGCTATAACCTGTACTTGCTACGTACCTGTTCACTGTGCAAGAAGAGGATGACCACGCCAGGTGTGGGAATGCACATCTATAATCCCAGTTACTCAGGAGACAGGCAAGACATTTGCTTTGGGTTCAGTTTTTTTTTCTTTGGCAGAACTGGTGATAGAACTCAGGCCCTTGCGCTTGCCAGGGAAGCGCTTGTTGCACTGAGCCATCTCCCTGGCCCCTAGAGTTCAATCTTGAGGCAAGCCTAGGGCTACACACCAGTAGTGAATTCAAGCAAGCTTGAACTTCATAGTCTAAGCTACCTAGCAAGACTCAAAAATAAAATAAAACTGAGGAAGAGAGAAAAGGGAATGGAGAGTGGACAAGATGACCCAAACCAATGGCCTAAATCACACAGGATATTACATTAGTGTAACAGTGTGGAGCCCTTCTGGGAAGTCTGGACTATTCCTTACAAATAGTTTTACCTAAATTGTGCATAGTGGCTATGAAGAGTTTTGGTGAGAATGGCTATGATGTTACAGGAAGGTAGTCCAGCATAATTGGCAGAAGCAAAAAATCACAAAGCCAGATTGCCTGTATTAGAGTCTTAGTTGTGATTTGTGACAACTGTGTGGCCTTGGCATATTATTTAACTCTCTATGGTCTCACATTCCACATTGCTAAGTGGGAAAAGCACCTTTTTAAGAGGCTTAAGTCCAGAAGTGTTTGGGATTTTTTTTTCATAATTGTGTCATTTTGCATATATATATATATGCAAAATATATATAAGACACCTTGTTATATATATATATATATATAGTCTTATACTTAACCCAAGTATAAATAGGATTCATTTATGTGTCATGTACATCTATGAAGATCATTTTATTCAGTAGTTTTAATGGTTTTGTTCATGAAGCAGATTCATGGGTAGAATTATTCACTTGTACTGTCATATTGGTACTTATAAAAGAGTCAAATTTTGGAGCATTTTAGATTTTAGGTTTTTGGATTAGGGATACTGAGCCTGTTCCAATTATATCATAGAGTTATGAAGAATAAATAAAATGTACTATTATTTATAAAAAGTACAAATGATGATGATGATGGTGATGGTGATGATACCAACACAAAGTTGATCAGTTGTTGATGAAAACTGTTTCTCTCAGAGCTTCTGGAGAGCTTAGTTTTAATAACTGATGTGCTAATTAACTCAAAGATGGCATCTGAACCATTTAGTTTTAAAAAATGACACCTTAGTGAGATTCTAGGAAAGAATAGCAACAGCTGGCTCCACATCAGTTTGAAAGATATAGTGTGAAAATGATTCTAAATATAGTTGGAATTTAAGTCAAGTGTACTTTCATGCTGTACTACACAATACCAATTGAACTAGATCTAAAAGAGTGTATTATTAAAATAACCTAAATCTAAAATGATAACAGTTTGCTCAGGAAAGTAACAGATGTTTATCTTACACAGTGTTTGTTAGCAAACTTGAAACATAACTGCTCTATTTCCATTTGCCAGGTGGATAGAAGGAATATACCAGGGGTAGGGAACTGAAAATAAATTACCCTGGCAGAAAACGTGGCTTCTGGAAAAAATCTCCATCACATTCGGTTCTTTAAGAATACCTTATTCTATTTGTCTTGGTCTGTAAATTTCATACCATCCAAGTTAGCAGTGCAAAGTCTGTCTTGTGGGCTTTGCACTGCTGTAACAGAATACCAAAGACTGAGTAATTTTTTAAGTTTTTATTTTATTGTTATATATTATATTGCATAATGATAACACTAGTCATAGGAGTTTGAACCTATAGATGATATAGCTTGCTTAATAGTTTTTCCCTCTTCCCTCCCTTTAGTACCTCTTTATTTATAAAAGCTGGGGGGCTGGGGAGATGGCTCAGTGGAATAAACGCTTCCCTGGCAAGCGCAAGGGTCTGAGTTCAATTCCTGGTTCCACACACACAAAAAAAAAAGCTTAAGGGGATATGTCTCAGGCTTTCATGTATTTATAAAAGCTTTGTTTTTCATTTTTTGTACTATTCTTTTCTTGTCCATTTCTTCCTTTCTCTCCCCCACTATTCCCCTTCCCATTTAAACACTTTCTGCCCATTTCCTAATATCCATTATATCCTTTCATGTTTATTTACACTTTTCAGTTTCTAACACCAAAGAAACCATGTGATTTACTTCATGTAAGAGTATGGTCTTGGGCGGGGGATATAGCTCAGTAGAATAAGAACTTGTCTGGCAAGCACAAAGTCCTGAGTTCAATCCCCAGTGCTTGAGGTGTACCTGTTTACCTACAGATATCTCAAGGTTATCCTTCTTATCCTGGCAAAGTCATACTGCATTGTATGAAGAAAGAAAAACCACATGTTCTTTACCCATTCATTAATAGATGGGTATTTGGGTTGTTTTAAAGGTTTGGGTGTTACAGAAGTGCTGCTATAAATATGGTTGTATATATATTGCTGTGGTACACTACTTTTATTCTTTCAGGAAGACATTGAGAAGAAAGAGAGCTGGGTAGAATGGAACCTTTAGTTCTGGCTTTGTAAGGAACCTCCACACTGATTTCTACAGTTGTTGGATCAGTCTGCACTGTTGTCAGTGGTGGAGAAGGAGTTCCTTTTTCTCCACAGTGCCTCCAGCATTTGTTATTAATTGATTTCATGATAATAGCCATTCTTTCTGGGGTCAGATGGAATCTCAGCATTGCTTTAATTTTCATCTCTCAAATGACCAGTGATGGTGAATATTTTTTCATATATTATTTGCTGTTTCTACTTCTTTATCTAAACAGTGTATATTCATCCCAGATGACCATTTTTGGATTCAGTCTTTAAATTTGGAGGATCTGATTTTCTTTTGAGGTTTTTACATTCTAGATATTAATCCTTTGGCTGAAGTATAGATGGCAATTTTTTTCCCCACACTGTGGGTTGTCTCTTCATTCTGTTTGTGGCTTCTTTAGCTGTGCAAAAGGTTTTTAAGAAGATGCCAGTTGTTGATTCTTTATAATATTTTTCCATGCCATCAAGGTTTGTCCATGAAGTCTTTCCCAATACTGTCTTCAAGAGTTCTACCTATTCTATCTTCCAGCAGATTTAGTGTTTTTGTTTTAATATTTAGATCGTTGATCCTTTATGATTTTAGTTTAGTGCATGGTAAAAGTTATGGGTTTAGTTTTAATCTTCAGCGTGTAGAAAGCCAGTTTTTCCAGCACTTCTATTAAAGATGGTATACCTTTCTTCTAGTGAGCATGTTTGCCTTCTTTTTCAAAGGTAAGGTGGGCTGAGTATATTTGGAGTTTTTCTGCATCTTCTAATCTGTTCCAGTGATCCTCAGATCTGTTTTTTCTTTGTTTTTGTGAGCACCATGCTAATTTTATCACAGTAGCTTTGTACTATAATATCAGGTCAAGCATTGTTATGCTCTTTGCCTTGTCTTTGTTGTTCAGAATTTATTTTGCTATTCCAGATCTCTTCTGGTTCCAAAATAATTTTAGAGTTGTTTTCTTTAGCTCTGTGAGATACACAGAATTTTTATTAAGGTTACACTGATGGGGCCAGGGAGATGGCTCAATACAATAAGCACTTGCCTGGCAAGTGCAAGGGCCTGAGTTCAATCCCTGGTTCTGAAAGAAAAAAAAAAAAAAAAGATTGCACTGAATCTGTGTAACAATTTTGGAAATATGGCCATTTTCATTGTATTGGTTCTTCCTGTCCAAAAGCAAAGGATTTGTCTCCATTTTCTGATACCTTCTTCACTCTCCTTTTTCAGAGTGCTATAGTTTCATTGTAAGCTCCTTTTACTTCTTTCATTAGATTAATTCCCAGGTACCTCTTTTTCGGGGATGCTATTGTGAAAGGTGTTTTTTCCTTCTCAGTGAGTTTGTTATTAGTGCACAGAAATGCTATTGAGTTTTGAATGTTGACTTTATATGTAGCTATGTTACTAAATCTGGCCATTCAATCTAATTGGTGGAGCTAATTGGAGTTCTATGTGCCTCATTTATCTGTAGATGTCAAATTGTTTTTCCCTGCTTGGAGGTTTTCTGCTATTCTGTGAAGAGGTTTTTTTTTTATGTCATTCACACAACCGCATTTTTCCATCAGCTCTTATCAATCTTACGTTATTATTATTTGCATCATCTAGCAGCTGTCAGATTGATTTCTCATGGTCTCCTGCTATTCATCTGCTCTTCCTCCTCCTCTTCTTCCTTCTGCTCCTCTTCTCCTCCTTCTCTTCCTTTTTCTGCTCCTTTTTCTCCTCCTCCTCCTTTTTTCCTCATCTTCTTTTTGTTTTTTTTTTTAATTTTTCAGACAAGGTCTGACTGTATTCTAGGCTGGAGTTGAATTCATTATATACCCTAGGCTGACCTGGAACTCACAGGGATCCTCATGCCTCAAGTCTCTGGAGTCCTAGGAATACAGGAGTATACTACCACACCCACCTTCCCTTGCTATTTTTAAGAAGTCTTTCTTTTTGTCATCATTTCAGTCCTATCTTCTTTATCTGATATTCTGTCCTCATATTGGCACCTTCTACTGCATATACTTTCAATGGAATTTGTAATACACTGAATGTCTATTTGAATCTGTTTCGTGGATTCCATTTACTTCCTATGTTATGTGTTCAGAGTTTCCATCATTTTGTGGAGTCTATTATTGCTTAACTTTCATCCTAAGCTCTTCTCTTTTTTATCTGCATCTACTCTATAGTCAAAAAGCATGTCTTCCATATAATCGCCATGTGTATGGTTCTGTGAGAAATGATTTTTTATCTGCTTGGTTACTTGCAGTTACCACTTCACAGAGTCCAGGTGAGTAGCTTTTGAATTGTTCCACTACATTGCCCCTTGGGTTTGCCTTTGGTGAACTGGAAGTCTGTGATTGCATCTTGTTTAGTGTCTTGTCATTTTCTTTCTTTTTTTAGGTTTAATTCTTGTGTTATGCTTATAACTAACTTATGGCAAGTAGCTTTATTGCCAGTATTGAGAACCCTTAGGAAATGACTGCTTCTCAGAGATGTCTTCTAGGTTTAAATGGCTTTTGGGTTTTGAGTCTGCTGTTTGAGCTTACCTCTTTATTTACTGGGGATGCTGCTTACTTGGCCCAGCCTCTGGTTCATTGGCACTAGCATAGTATTGTTGATGACCCATAGGCAATCTCAGTCTTGGTATACCAAGAAAAACAACTGATTAGAACAAGTATGTCACCTTGGCTAGAGTATACAATCAGCAATAGTAATAGTGTCAAACATAGCCTAGAACTGGCAAGCAGTGGTAACTTGATTTATCACCTTTAGCCATATAAATTGGATTTGTGATTATATAACAAAATCTAAAATGAATCACAAAATTATTTATCATAAATAAGCCTCGCTATGGTGATTTTACCCTTATAAAAGAATATTGAAGAGGGCCACCTCAGGGAAAATAGAGAAACAAGGAAGAAAAGATTAAAATCAAGGCTGGAGGAAGAAGGAAGACTACACAAACTTTGGGAAACTGATTTTAAAAAGAGAGAGAGAGCAGGGAAAGGGAGAACAAAGGAAGAAAAATAAGAACAGAACATCAACAACAAAAAAACTAGAAACTATGTTTGTACATACAAGAACAAGAACAAACAAAAAAAGACAAAAAGAAACTAAGGCAGGGGGGCAATTATGTCCACTTCAAGCCATGCTTCTGCTGTCACTGGTAGACAACATGGATAGCTGGAGTCCAGATCTGAGTCGATTAATCCCAGCAAGTCAGTAGTTCTGCAGTGGGGTAGTGGATAATCCAAACAAGCATCTATCTTTAGTTCCACTGAAGCTTCTATCTGGTTTCTGACTGTGAGAGTGGAACCCAATTTGTAGAGCTTGTAACACCCCATGTGCCTCCTGTCAGCTTGAACTTAACTCCCTGCCTGCCAACTTAAACAGCAGCCTCACCCTGACACTGGTAGTCCTTAGATGGAGCTCACCTGCAGTTGTTCTAAATTCTGAGCCCAGTTGGCCCCTCTACAAGATGGCTACTGGCCAGTCACCTTAACCTCAGGGACAACTTAAACCGAACAACTCACTAACCACTGCAGTCAGCTGTACCTATAGCTGTGTTCCAGTGGAACTTTTCTCTGTGGAGACCTTGTGAGGTCACCATTAGTCACCATGTGTCTGCAGGTTCAAGCTGCCACTCCTACTCAGTGAGCCAGGACTCAGGGAATAAGTGCCACCTGTCACTTCTTTCCTGAAGAATCTCTTTCTGTTTTCCCTGTGGGCTTCAGTTCTCACTCTAGACCCTTCCTGGGTCCCAAGACCTACTTCCCTCCTTCTTATCTTCTTCACATTATTGTATGCCACCATCTGGATACAAAATCTTAGAGAGGCTCTTTCTCTGCTGCTCACTACTCTGCCATCTTCCTGGAACTTCAAGACTGAGTAATTTAAAAAATCATTGCTTTTTGTTTTGTTGTTTGGGTTTGGGGTTGTTTTGTTTTGTTGGTGTTTTTTGTTTTTTTGGTTTTTTTTGTCTTTTTGAGACAAGGTTTTCACTATGCAGTTCAGGCCAGCCTTGAACTTACTTTCTAACTCAAGCTGGCCTTGAACTAACAGTGATCCTCCTGCCTCAGCCTCCCTTGTGCTGGGATTACAAGGGTATGTCACCATACCTCGCTATGAGAAATTCATTTCTTACTGTCCTGGAGGCTGGGAAGTCAAGTGTCAAGGTGTCAGACTTTGGCAAGGGCCTTGGTATTACATCATGCCACAAGGAAGGCATGCAGGTTAAAGAGCAAGAGGAAACTAAAAGCACTTTTATAACAATCTACTCTTTTGGTAAATCACCCACTGTCATAAAATAGAACCTCTCTGAGGTCCATGGTCTGAACATTGTTACCTTAGAGACTGAGATTCTCTCACATGAGCTCTAGGGAACACATTCAAACCATAACAGCATCTATTCTTCCTTCTCCTTCCCTCCCACCTTCCTTCCTGTCAAACATTTTCTTAAATGCCCACTCTGCAGGGAGTGGGCTGTAGCAATTTTTATACCCAGTCACTACTCCTCCCTTTGTTCTTTGCTGTTTTCCTGATATGCCCCCTTTTAGAAATTTCAAGTGTAACACTCTATAAACTTCATCACCTACTAGAGTTATATCAGGCATTATATTTACAAGTCACTTCCATATCTGAAGGTTCTTGGAGCCTCTCTAAGCCTTCCTATAGTGTCACTTTCCTCCATTTTATAGATGAAGAAGCAGAGGCTAAAGCAATTAAACTGCCTAAAGCTGATAATTAATTTCTAGCAAAAGTGGCACTCAAGCTAGGTGCTGATTCTTTTGCAATCTAAGAAAATAATTTTTAGGTGGTGACTTCAATCCTGTATTTACAGGGGTGATCTCTGTGTACCAAGGAAAGAAAGAATACAAGAAAAGGACCAGAGAGAGGTTATCCTTTCTGTCTGATGCCTCTTCCTTCCCCTTCATGGAAGAGTTTTCTCAGTGTCCAGGTATCACTTCCTTCTATTTATTCCTCAACATGACAATTTGATCTCCTCTACCCCTCTAATGAAACATCTCTGGAAGATACCTCCTAGACCTGCAAACTGCCCAATTTTCTGTCTGTCTCTTAGAGTCTCTACATCATTTAAAATCTTTGACTCCTTAATGCTCCCAGGAACTCATTAGTCTCTACTTCATTCCTTTTGTGAGCTCCTTTTCAATGCTTAGCACTTTCACATGTGTGACTGTCCCTTTGCGCAGCTTGTACCACCAGTAGTATGAGTGTTACAGTCATGCATGGAACAGTCATGCAAGTACCATCACTGGTTCAAGCTACCTAGGAGCAAATCTTGGGAATTACAGCCCCATTGTAAACATCTTAAACTATATTATTTTTCAGGTTTCTCTTTCCAGCCAATTGCCTTTCTTCATACTTTCCTGTGTTGTTATGATTTATTATGGCGTCAGCTTGCATATCCTCTTTTATACTGCTGAAGGAAAGTCCTACCCTTTTTCTCCTCTTTCCACCAGGATGTATCAGGAGCACTTCATTGTCAGCATAGCCTTTTTTCTTTGAAACCAACTTTTCCTCCACATCACCACCTGTTTATGGACCATCCACTCAAGCAGAAAGCTTTGAGTCATAGTTAGATCAAGCCTCTTCTTTCATTCCTTGTAATCACATTGCAGTTATTTTGCTCTTAGATATTCCCCACATCTATTCTCCTTCTATGCCCTTGTCCTTTACTGAGGCAGTTACTGAGTTACTAAGGTCCCTTACTTAGATTCTTCTGTGAGTCTGAAGTGCTTTTCACTTCCATTGTTGTATGTGCTCTTATTCATAAAGACTCTTACTTCAGGCTTTATTGCCTCTTAATTTCTCCACATGTATCTTAACACTTTCCAGACACAGCATCTGCCTGCCATTCTAGATTTTCTTTAGAACAATTGCTAATCCCAAGCCTCAATTATATTTGTACTGCCAAAGGCTACTCAAGTAGCCTTTATAAAACATGTCACATTCTCAGTGAGCATTTGTTGTACCTAGTTGGACTTACTCTCTAGAATAATCAGAACATTTGAAAGGCATTGGAGAGGAGGTTAGCTGCTGCCTCCTCATCCATAAGAATGTCTGTAGCCTGGCACATAGCAGAGAGCACTATAGTGCTCATTTGCCCCTTTGCCCATTTGCAGTAACAGTGAGCTCACGGGTTAGACCAAGTCATGTTCCTCTTGTATTCACAGTGCCTGACTGGAGCTCTGCTTACTAACAGAATAATGAGGGGTATGCTTTAAAAAGTAACAAACATTTGTACATGTACTGTTATTGAAATCTGTAGAATATATATCTTGTCTCAGTCCTCTGCCCCTGAATTTAAAGTTTAAGTTTCCTTTCTTTAGAAGCACCTCCAAACCATTTTGAAGTTTCAGGTGCATTCAAATTCTAGTTTACAGTTGTTAGTCAGACTAGCTGAACAATTACCCAAAGCCTTAATTTAAAGTATTATCAGGACCGGCCAAATAACTCAGCAAACTAAAGCACTTGCTTATACAGAGCTCAATGGCCAAGATTCAATCCCTGGCCTGCCATGCCAGCCCTGCCCCTGGGGTATGTTGAGATAGCAATGGAGACTGGGCGTGGTGGCATGTGCCTATAATGTACTGGAGAGGCTGAAAACAGGAGAATCACTATGAGTCCAATCTACATAGTGAGACCTTGTAGACCCTGTACCCCATAGACCCTGTACTAAATTTAAAAAATAATAATAAATAATTATCAAAGCTTTTTATTTATGAATACAAATAGACCACTTATGTTTTGTTTTTGTTTCGGGGTTTGTTTGTTTGGCAGAACCGGGGATTGAACTCAGGCCCTTGCACTTGCCAGGCAGGTACTAAGCTATCTCCCCAACCACCACTGATGTTTATAAGACTTATTTTCTGCCCTGAATATTACTAGCCACAAAAACTGCTGTGCATGTTGTGGTAGTGGGGATCTTTTGAGTTTCTCTCAAACCATGAAATCTGTCATCTTGCCTTCCCATAACTTGCTTCTTTTCCTTTCCTTCTAGAGTGGCTTTCTCAGTTTCTTCCATGCCATCTGGCAGGAAGTGCTTCCTCATAGTTCTCTAGGTTATATGTCCTCTTTCAGTTTAACTCAAAAGTACAATCTGAATTAGATCATTCAGCTTCAATTCCAGCCTCTCAGAAGAGAGAACTTGGTTCATGCAGCATGGCTCAAAAATGTAGTATATTCCAGGCACCTATGGCCAAAGAGAGAAGGCCACACAACGAAAATATGGTTACCTTGACATTCATCTAAATGGGAAAGAGGCAGTTCTCAAACAGGGTGGGCCATCACTGACTACATGGGCTATCCCTACCAATGATCAAAACACAAAGTGTGAGGCGAAAAGTCCATGTAGTAACACTTGTCTAATACATAGTATTTGTAGGTTTATTACCTGTTTCCTCTGCCAAACATGATTCACTTTGAGGCCAGGTACCATGTCTTAATGATTTACATTTAACTCCTTAGTACACGGAGCAGTATCTGACAATAGGCGTTAAGTAAATATCTACTGGATAAATAAGCAAATATAAGCTCTGTCTTCCTGGGAATTATAAGTTGATAGTATAACAGTAAACAAGGAAATAAGCTATAATTGTTATGAGCACTAAAAAAGTAAAGGAACAGGAAGACAGGGAGCTAGGGATATAGCTCAGTAGAAGAGCACTTTTCTAGAATGCCTAAAGCTGAGGGTCAAACTCTAGCACCTCAAAAAGGATGGGGGAGACAGGGAAAGGAGAGTTTATCAAACTAGAACTAAAACTTCCAGAAGAAGTCAGCCAGATAGCCCAGTGGATTAAAGTACCTACTGAGGCAGACACAGGGACCAGGGTTCGATCTTCAGTGTGCTGTGCTGGCCCTGCCCCTGGGGCACACTGAGACAGCAATTGAGGCTGGGCATGGTGGCCCATGCTTATAATCCCATCTCTTGGGAGGCTGTAAACAGGTGGATCACTATGAGTCCAATCTAGTAGTAAGACCCTGAACACACTGTAGACCCTTCCCTAAAATACAGGAAAAAAATAAAAAAATCACATAAATATTACAAATCCATGTCATTAATATAAAGTGATTATCTTTTAATTTTTATCTTGTACTTTTAAATTGATATTCTCCTAGCCAAGAGTTTAATTGATTATGAAACAATTCTCTGGCAGTGATGATTGCGTAATTAAGTGCACTGTAGTAAATAAATACACTTCCACCAACTCTGCAAGGAGATTTGAATTAAGATTATAAATAGCAGACAACAGAACACATCCTTTCCAGAGGATAACCAGGCAGGATTAGCTGATACAGCACAGTGTCTTTTGTCGGTATGACAGAAAGATTGTCTCTAGTGATCTCAGTGATAGTAAAACAAAATGGTGGAAAAAGAGTCTAGGAAATGTTTTTCCTGAAATTACATTAGTATTACTGAAATTACATTACTTGTTGCCAGTATCTAATAGAGAGAGAACTATTCTAGAATAGTGAGAGAATTATTCTGGAAGCCAGCCAGATCTCTTAAACAATAATTAATAAGTGTTTTATCTAGCTTTACTAATCAAAGCAACTAATAAGAGCCTCTGTATAAGTCACTCCAACCCTTAATGGCTTTATTACTGTAGATTTTTAAAGTTCAATGTCTGGTGATCAAACTCAGGACCTTGTGCTTATGAGTAGGCACTTACGCCACTGAGCTATCTCCCTGGCCCCTCAGGCTCAATGTCAGTAAGGAGAGTGTCTATTCCATAAGGTGGTGGAAGGCCCCAGGCCCCTTCCATCTTGTGGTTCCCTCATCTAGAGTCCTTTCTAAGCAAGTTGGTCTGTGGCCAACAGTGAGGTTGGGTTAGAGCTAACCCATGAAGCACACATTAGCCCACACATATTGCATTGGCAGGATTCAGTCAGACATACACATCTGTTCCTAAAGAATGATTGATAGCTGTATAGTTGGAAACCCAGGAGGAAAAGGCAATTAGTGACTTCTGTCAGCATCTGCAACAGTGGTAGGATGTAGACTTAAGAAGCATGAGAAACATAGAAAGGAAAATGTTGTGCATAAGCACTTTGTGTCTTCAAAAGAATTTTTATTTTATAAAATCTGAGATTGATGCAAACAAGTTGTCTACCAAAAGCAAAAAGTAGATAAAATTTAGGGAATGTCACTCAGTAGCGCCTACCACAGGTGGTAGTATTAGTTTCTACAAATTACCTCTGATTCCTTGGTTCTGTCAGTGCTGGAAAACCTAGAAGAAAATTCAGATCATATAGATAAGAAAAGTGCTCATATTGAATCAGAATAGTGGTAGTTCTGTTTTTCTTTTCCAAAGCACATCTGTACAATGTGGACATGATCTTTTTTTACATGATCACATTCATTGTAGGGAATTTGCATATGTACATGGATGCTTAGCAGCATGAAGAATGAGTGTACAGGGGCCGGGGAGATAGCTGGGTGGCATAAGTGCCTGCCTGGGAAGCACCAGGTCCTGAGTTAGATCTCCAGTACCACGTGTTGTGCTGTGTAAGCCCTGAAACCAGGGCTGGTGGTGGCGCATGCCTGTCATTCCAGCATTGAGGAGGCTGAGACAGAAGGATCACTGTAAGTCTGAAGTGTGTAGTGAACCCCTGTATCAAAAGACTTTAAAAAAAAATGAGTGGACAACATTGGCAGGTCATATTATTAAGCACACTCTTTAGTCTGTAACAGATACCTGAGGTGTGGCTGGTGTGAGGAAAGCTGATTTGGACTTACCAATCATTTCACCATGTTGCAAAGGAACATGTGGTGAGATGTACATCATAGGCAGCATTTGGCCAAGCAGAACCACTCACCATGCAGCCAGGGACTAAAAAGAGAGGAAGAAAAAGGAACCAGGTCCCATGTTCTCCAAAGGCATGTCCTCAGTTGTGCAGTCTTCCTGTTAGGCCCACTTCCTAAAGCAAAGGAAGTAAGCCTTTACTCTGGGAAACGAGCCTTCATCCTGTGGACCTTTTGGGGACACTTAAGATCCAAACTATGTTAGTTTCCCTATCAGAAATTTAATAAAGAGTATAATTTACAATTTTATTTTGACCTGTGCTGGAGGGCCTAATGTATATCTGATACCAAATGTGCCTCTGTAATGACCGAAGCTATGTCTCAGCTCTTTGTGGGGATCCTGAAAATTTAAATCTTATTACAGTAATAGCTTATGCTACTAACTCTGTTGTCTGAACCACCTCAGGACTTTATACCTTGAAAAAAATCCATGTGGCATATATTATTTTCATTTTATAAACAAGGAAACTGAATTATAAAGCTGTCACCCTTCCCAAGGTTAAAGAGCTAGTAAGCACACAACTCTAAATCAAACCCAGTCAGGCTATCTCCAGAGATCATCTACTTAAACATCAAGCCATAGTGTAGGAATTAGCAGAACGATCTAAGGATCAGAGAAGGCCATGTGAGGATTCTCTGATATTAAGTACCAGGGACTAAACCCTGCCTGCAGCTCCCAGAGCTCTAATGCACTAATCCACATTGGAAGAAACCCCTGCCCACACATTTGCTGTGGGTGGTATAAGAGAATGAATACTGGTATAACCAAGACTGATTGAATTTCAAGGATGTCAGTGCATGTCCTCAGATTCTTTGGCAGATACCAGTAGTGGTACTGACCACTACAGAGTACTTTATTTCAACTCTATTCATTAAAGGATCATTGAGCATGTATTCTATGGTGTGCACCTCTGCCAATCATTGTAGGGATTACCAGTGGGAAGAAAGCTTAATCCTCCAGCAGGCTGACTTGGGGAGGGGGTACTTTGAACATGAGTGAGGTCACTAGAATATCCTTCATCAGGTCTGGCATCTTGGAACTTCAGCTGTTGCAAGTGTTGGGAAGGACAACCACCCCAGAACTCCAAGTTAGAGCACTGTTTCTTCCTATCTGATTAGATTCTTTTAATTAAAGCATTATTGAAGCATAATTCATATAGCATACAAGTCACCTGTTTAAAGTATGCAGTGCACTGGATTTTTTATTTATAGAGCTGTGTAACCATCACAGCAGTCAGTTTTAGAACATTTTCAGGGGAAAAAAAAAAAAAAAAACATGTATCTAAACCTGTTTTCTCCCAATATCCTCTAGCTCAAGGCAACCACTAATCTATTTCCAGTTCTTAATTTCCTATTTGGGAACATTTCATATAAATATGCATATGTAATAGCTGGGCATGGTGGTGCACACCTTAATCCCAGCACTAGGGAGACTTAGGCAGGACGATCACTGAGTTCAAAGCCACCGTAGGCTACATAGAAGACCCTGCCTCAAAAAAAAGTCATACGTAGTCTTTTGTATGTGGCTAATTTCACTTGGCATAATGTTTTCAAGGTCTATCCACATAGCATGTTTTCAGGACTTCATTCCTTTTTAATGGCATAATAGGATTTACCACATTTTATTTATTCACTCATCAGCTGATAGTTGTTTGGCTTGTTTCCATCTTTTGGCTGTTTTGAATAATGCTTTTTTGAACATCTGTTTGCAATGGACATTTTCATTTCTTGTGGCATTTATCTAAGTGTGTAATTCCTGTCAGATGGTAACTCTGTGTTTATCCTTTTTAGGAACTGCCAGACTGTTTTCCAAAGCGACTGTGCCATTTTACATTCCCACCAGCAGTACATGAGAGTCCCACTTGCTCCACATCTTCGTCAGCGCTTGTCACTATCTGTCTTTTTATTGTAGTCTTCACTGTAGGTGTGAAGTGATATATCATTGTTTAGATTTGCACTTCTGAAATGAATTAACATTGTAATAATATAACTTACTAACCTAGGACCAAAGTTTCACTCTTATCCTTTAATATTAAAATGTCTTACATCACTGCTTGACTTTCTAAAATAATACCATAGTTCGGCACAAGACAAAAGTCATTAGTGCAATTAGAATTATACCTGAAAGAATACACAAAAGTAAAATAATGTGGAGTTAAAACTTCTCACCTGAGAAGTCTGATTTGCATTATGAGTTAATTCATGGTGTCCTGAGGCCTTTATCTTAGCTATTCAGTTACTGTTGTGTGACACTGACTAGATAATGCAAGCAGCACTTCGGTTAGCCCATAGGGTGATGTCAGCCAGTAAACACTTGGAAATGGAGATGCATGTCTCTTCTGGTTTAATCAGTCAAGATTGGAAGTGGTTCACAACACAGTGAACTTTTTCTTTTCAGATCTGTTAGTCTGTATTTTATTGTAGGCCAATGATCTGTCATCTGAAACTACTTAAAATAAGTTGGGCTTTCTTGAATATCATATTGCTTTGATGATATTGGGGTTTGGCTGCAGAAAAAGGGAAAGAACCTTTCTTTGACTTTTGGATGCCTCTATGTCCCTTGTTTCCAGGAAAAGCACTGCCATTTTTAGCTCTTCATTTATATTTCTAGGCTGTTTGCTGTAACAGTTTTACCTTGCATCCTTTTTATCTTTGTGGGCTCCTAGTCTGATTACCACTGTGTCAAAGAAAGAAAATGGGGTTGGACATTGAAGGTGTCAGAGTTTCACCATTTCGATTTTATCAGCTACACCAAGGCCATTTGATGAGAAAAAAACTGTAATAGAATTTAGAGTGTGCTTTCTTCAGAGAGGTCTCAGGTCAAGGTTAACTCCCTCATGAAAGAGACCCTACTAGCAGTCTGATCCTTCTCATAGATGGATGGGCAAAGCCTTACCCAAATCTAGGTCCTCCCTGCTGGGCAGGGAACTTCTGCTTCAGGAGCACAGCATGGAGAAGGAAGCCCAAGAGGCATAGCAGTGGAAGAGAGACAGAAGCAAGAGTGGATGTTTCATCCCATCGTAAACATATCAGTGTATATTCTGGCTTGTTCCTTAACTTTTAACATAGGTTTGTGTGACTTGGTTAGCTTGGTTAGCTGGTTGTCTCTCCTGAAGTCAAGGGAAGCAATGACTTTATATATTTACAGAGCTGGATTTGTTAGCTTTAATAAATTTATTTCGAGCATTTTGTTAACTGAAGTATTATTTTGCATTAAGTTTAAGCAACTTATGACCCATTTATAATTGTTTCCTATACTAAAGGTTGTAAACTATTGAATATTCCTGATCCATATGCCTTCAGGACCATTAGAAAGGAACTGAATTGTATTTTTTGATATATTTAGTGGGAGTTACTATTTAGATTATTATCTTTACAAATGGTTAGCCCTTGAGTAATAATTTTTAAAAACTCATATTGAAATGTACTACATGCTCAGCATAGTAATAATAACATTGCAGAATTTGTGTCATTTATTTCTATAGCCCTCTGAAATAGGCAGTATCATCATTTCCATTTTACAAACTGACATTCAATGAAATTTAGTGCTTGCCATATCCAGAGCTTGCTCCTCGCACTGCCCAACACAGCTTTTCTGTGGACATGGCGTTTTAATGAGTACTTTGGCTCTCCTCTGTCCTTCATCACCTTCTAGAAAGTGGGCATGAGCATGACAGAAACAGGGAGGGTGTGAAGGGGTATGTGGAGGAGAGATGGTCTGGGAAGTAAGGAAACAAACTGATGGATTTTGTTGTAGGAGGCTGGCCACTTCTTTCATGTGTCTTCCTCTAGATTAGGGGCCCAATATGCTGTGCCCTGCCTTGTTTTCTTGTTTTGTGCCATGGTAATTTTTATAAAAACTTCTAAGAGTTCCTTTCCTTCCTTCTTATTCTTACACTCAGACATAGGGCAGTGACTATAGAGGGAAGGCAAATTCAGTGCCACTTATTCCTGCAAAATGTACTTTCATGGGACAGAAATTTAGAGGTCTCCTTGTTGTTTTCTATTAAGAAATTGCAGTCAAGAGAAATGTGACTTGTACTGATTTTCTTACTTGCACAAAAATATGTAGAGTCCATTTAGGAATTGGGCTTATTTTCTTTCTCTTTTCATTTATTCAGTTAAATTATAATCACATCACTGAGCCATTTTACAAGGAGATAATCTAAAATCAATGAATTGGTAACATGGTAACACCTCTTTCAGTAACTCATACATATCTATTAAGACTTTCTACTTTCATGCTTTTTGATTCAGTATCTAAGTATAATATATAGCAACTAATGTATTCCTATGAAAATGCTTGGCCAACAAATAGTGCGTTTTATCAGCACAAGCCATTGAATTCAGAGGTACTTGACCACTCAGCTGTATCCCCAGTCCTTTTTTATTTTTTTCTGATTTTTTAATCCCCCTGCCTCCGGCAGACATACATGACCCCTCAGACCAATAGTGTGCTCTTGAATCCAGTGGTCCTCCCCAGCATAAAACAGAATCTTTATCTCATGAGCCCCTCTCCTTCCCTACAAAGGTCATTCTTTCATCTGGTCTATGAAAGTCTCCAAGAAGTCATCTTTGGTAGAGCCACCCCACCCCACCACCACCTACACAGGTCCATTTCAGACAGTGGTAAACCGCAGAAATGATTTCTTTTTTAGGGTCAAATTTTGTGTTCCTTGTGGCCTATTCCTCCAGCTAGTTTTTGCTTCAGAATGAAACAGTAAGAACCAGGGTAGGAAATCTTAATTAACTTTACTTTTTTAAAATTGAGATGGGGTCCAGACTGGCCTTGAACTCACTAGCCCTTGTGCCTTTGAACTTTTGGCAATCCTCCTGCCTCAGTCTCCAAATGCTGGGATAAAAGCTGTATACCACCACTTTTGGTTAACTTTTATTGACTACTTCCAGTATGCAAAGTAGTATTAGGATATGAATATGTATGCTTGGTAATGTTAACCCTTGATGTGAAAGAACAACCATAGACTCTGAAGTCAGATAATTACACAACAGTGTTGACTGGATACCATGCACTGTTGTAAGCACTTTATATAAATTACTCATTCATCTTAACCACAGCCCTCAGACATGTGTACTGTTAATATCCCCATTTCCCAGATGAGGAAACAATTAAGAAACTTCCTCAAAGCTTGGGACTAGTAAACAGGAGAGCCAGCACTTACAACTAAGTGGTCCAGCCAATCACATTGGTCTAGGGACCCATAGCTGTCCCCAAGTCACAGGCCAGTGTGAGATTTACTATCTTCACTTTAGTTTCTTCATTGCTAAAAAATGAGCAGGTTATTATCAGAATTAGTACTGGTGAACATGTGCGGTGATTCGTAATTATTGCACCTCTAGTTCATTTGTACATTTCTTTAGTTTTTTAAGTTTAGGCCCATTTCAACTTGTGATTCAATTAAATGCTCTGTGGCATGTGGTTTGTTGCTATCAATTTGATTCTTATGTCAACATTGCTTCAGAATAAGCAGGGTGTTTTTAAATTAGTTTTCTTGATAATTATAAAACTAAATACAGTGTTAGCTAAACAGTTTACCTTTGGGATGGTAGAAAGTCAGGCTGTGTCCAGCAGCAACCGCTCCTCTGGTGTTGAGCACATTTCCCTGCCCCCTTATTGCCAAAAGCCCATCTGCACAGCACTTCTCATGACTGCCGATGCTAGCAAGAAGTTCCATGTTATTTCCCTCTTTATTTGATAGTTCCATCACTGTACCATAAGCCATGCTGAAAGTAAACCCTTAAAATATTTAGAGCATCACCTACAAAAACATTTTATATTTTTAGATCTGTGTCCGGTGGAGTTCAAAAAGTTTTTAAATACTCTAGATGATACAGACTTCTCATCACTAAGTCATTTGTCAACCTGCTACCTTTTGAAAGCCAGAGGACCTCTGAGGAAAATGTAATCACTCCTTTAATACTTTTGTTTAATGAGAATCTGGGTCATTTAACCTCATGGAGACCAATTAAAGAATTTTTGGCCAGGAGATAGCTCAGTAGAATAAGTGTCTGCCTGCAAGCTCAGGCATGAGTTCAATCCCCAGTACCACACACACACACACACACACACACACACACACACACACACACACACACATTAACTTGCAGGAAGAGAATGTCACATGGTTTGAAAATTGTCGCCCTGACCACAGAGTTTTGGATGACTTCTAGGGCTGTACCTACTTCTAGCTCTCAAGATGGCATCTCAGTTAGGTGGCAGTGTTTATTGAGAAAACTAGGTCTACCCACATGCAAAGGACCTTGTCCTTGCACTCACGTTTACAATGGAAGTGGGAAGGAGGCAGTGCCTAGAGAAGTTCAGCAAGTGTAATGATGTAGGAAAGTATAAGAGCAAACTGCATTGTCACTTAATCTACTCTGCAGAGGGAGAGGAGGGGTAAGAATGGGGCTGAGCTGCCAATGGTCCTGCGGGGAGGGAGTCTGAGCTGAATCTTAGACAAATGGGTGTGCTAAGAAGCTCTAGAATGGATGAGCTTACTCATCTCACCTAACCAGCAGCCTCTCACCTCCAAATAATGCCCTGACTCACTGACAATCTTAACATGACTTGACTCCTTTAAAGAAAAAAAAAAAAATTCTGAGGAGCCCTGGGAAATGGCTCATAGAACAAACACTTGCCTAAGGACCTGAATTCAATCCCTGGTTCCACCTGGGGGAAAAAAAAATCTGTATCACTGTGATTCACTAGTTTTGTGATGTATGACTTGAAGAAATAAACTATTTGGACTGTGCCTTTTGTCCCTGGAATGAACAGGTCTGAATGACACATTTTCCCTGACCTCCTCCATCACACCTTGAACAGGGCCTAAGGAGTGTGCTAGAGCCCCAACTGATGAGGAAAGGGGCCTGAGGAGAATTGCCTGCCCTGTGGTTGGCATCCAGAGGGGACTGGAAAGGGTAATTGTACTCAGCATCCCAGGGGACCATCAAACCAGACACTTCCCTGGCCAGAGATAGTTGGAGGCAGTGGGCTCCTGGTGTCCACCTCATGTCACTTACTACCTTTGTGATGTTCAGTAAGTTAAATAGTGCTTTAATGCTTGGCTTTCTCCTCTAAAATTAGGAATAACAATACTGCCTCCCTCTAACTACATTGTGGGGTTTCTGTGAAGAATGAGGCCTAAAGGAACTCATTCATGTGCAACACTTGGAACTGTTTGCTAACATACTCATTGCATATCTGCTTGGTCCAGACACTATTCAAAACAACAGGGATAAATTAGAGAAATTCATTCGATTTTTCTAATTTATCAGAGGCCCTGATGGGAAAATCACTGTGGCACATTCCAGAAATGGCATTAAGGTTCCTTGGAGAGAGTGAAGGAAAGGATAGTAGAAAATGAGATTGGAGAGCTAACAAAAAGGGAAGATGGTAGAGTCTCCTGGGCTGTTCTAAGGGCTTTAACTTTCACTTGGAGGACACTATTGGATGAAAACAGACAACGATAACTACCACTTCTCACTGAGCTTTTGCAGTATAATCACTGTGTTGAGTTCTTGACTTGAGTGGCTTGATATAATCAGACAGAACAAGCTGATTAGAGCATTGATGTAGGAAGGAAGCTGAGATGAGAAGGGTTAAGGGCTAGGATTTGAAGCCAGATCTATGTCATTGCATGATGCCCTGCTGTATAATGTGTGTAAGGATCTGCTTGCCATTAGGCTGGGTGTAACAAGACTGGTTGAGATGCCATTTGACCACTTTCTGACCTCTGCTCAGGAACTTAGTCAGGCGTTCATACCTATGCTTCCCAAGGACTCTGGCAATCAGGAACACAGATGTTTTTCTTGGAGACATAAAGCAGATAACAGTGTCCCCACCCTACTTTCACCCTTCCAGAACCTTCTGTTTCTCAAATGGACATTTAAAATATTCTCAGTCTTTCTGCATTTAAACATCCTAGTGTTGCTGAAAGCTTTTTAAGAGCAGAATGAAATCAAAGACCAAAATACTGAAGATTCAGTTTCCTGTTTCTGACCACATGGGGCTAGAAAATGAGGCAGCTCTTGGAGCAGTGGCCTCCACCCATAAACCTGCAGTTCAGATTTGACTCAGAAGAACCTGTGAGAACTGTCAGGCTCCTTATGCAGCTCCTTATGTTCTGAACTGGATGGACATACCCAGAGTCAAGCTGCTATCAAGACCAAACTTTGTTCATAATGGAAGCACAGGTTAAAGTCTTGTTGAAAATATTTCATTTTGCAGGACTAAATAGGGACCTGCCTAATAATCTTCTTAATTCATATTCTAGTAATTTGAAGTTTCTAATGACTGTTAACAGTAGGATAGAAGGGAGAAGTATCAGCCTTATAAATCAGCTATCTTATTTGTACCATGCAGCACTAGATCGCAAGAATGCAGAATAAGTGGACTTTGCGCCAGCTGGCTATGTAGGAGATGCAGGTCACTTGCAAGTACATTCTAACTGCTCTTTTGACCATGAATTCTTGTTCCTATACACAAATGTAGCTGTGTGTATCCAGCAAAAAAATAGAACAAAATCTCAGTGGTGCATGTAATTCTATCCAGCATTCTTCCCTACACTGAGCATGAGATGAGAGAGAACAACCTACCGTTTCCTCAGCTGGCCTCAGCTTCCTTCTCACCCTTGTAAGACTCCATTGCATAAAGTATGACTATAGTGTTAAAAATAAATTTTTCATGTAACATGGCTATAAGATCCATGTCAGCTCTTTCTTTTGCTGGCCAAATAAGTCACATTTTTCCCAATGCCAAAAGCAGTCCTGAGCCGGGCGTGGTGGCGCATGCTTGTAATCCCAGCACTCGGGAGGCTGAGGCAGGAGGATTGTTGTGAGTTCGAGACCAGCCTGAGCTACAAAGTGAGCCTAAAGCCAGCCTGAACTGCATAGCGAGACCCTGTCTCAAAAAAAAAAAAAAAGACAAAAGCAGTCCTGGCTGTGTTTGATTTTTCTAAGAGACTTAGATCAGCTTTGCGTTACATGAAATTTTTATCCTATACTTTGATTTTTAGAGGCTGTTTTTTGTAAATTATAAATTTAATGAACTGGTATGTGCAGGCTTGAGCCAAATCTTGTTGTAAACGGCAATCTCTGACTGATTTAGACCATGTTGTTATCTTCCTGTAGCTAATGACTACCTTCATTTCTGAAAAATCTAAAATAAAAATACTTCTATTTATTTCATTGACATTGTTGTGATGATTAAATGGATAATAAGTAAAGATCCTGGCCATAGAGGAGATTAATAGTTACCTCCTCAACTATAGTCCTGGTATGTATGAATATAGACTTTGCTTATGGAAAATGATGAAGGTTTTAGGCATAAATGATATACTCAGTGTGGTTTTAGGAAGGGTCACTTTTGTATTCCTGTAATGTATGGGAAAATATAAAGAAACCTGTGATGAGGAAAATTAGCTAATGGTTACAATGGCTTAGACAAAGTCGAGGGCTTGAACAAAGGCCATGGAGGTAAAGGGGAGGAACCCAGGCTTGGATGATTTAAAAGAATTGCCAGAACTATGAATTATAGGGGAATTGGCAAAGCTTTTAAAGTGAAGGATGGTTTTGAGTGTTCTAGACCAGGAAGGTGAATGATGGGGATACTGAATTAACTGGGGCAGAGAATAATAAAAGGCACTTTTTATTGCAAACTGAAATTCTATGCCTGCATTGAGCTAAGGAATTTAGCATATTATTTGTTTAGGCATCATGGCAGCCCTACAGAATAAGAAATATCTTTACCCTTTTGCTACTATGAAAACCTATACTCAGAAGAGCCCAGAGTTGTATAATGCATCAGTCAGTATCTCCTAAGGATTTGAACATGGAGTTGTCCAAAGCCTCCCTTTCATCTACCTTAAATAAATAAGCCCTCATTCTGGAAAAGAGAAATGGAATGGGGATAGGGGAGTGAAGAGAAAACTGTTTTGAAAATGTTAGCTTTTGGGGCTGGAGAGATGGCTCAGCAGAATAAGCGTTTCCCTGGCAAGTGCAAGGACCTGAGTTTAATCCCCAGTTCCACCAAAAAAAAAAAAAAAAAAAAAAAAGGTTAACTTATAGTTACTTATGTGTTAGGGTGAAATATCTTTTTTTTTAAGAGAAAAAAATGATAAAACAGTTTACAACAGGCTAGTGGAAGGATTACAATAATTAATACATTGTGTATTGTTGTCTTTGTAAAAGGTAGTTGGAAAATCAGACCTGTTGGTCAGGGGAGGGCTAAGGTACAATATGAAGATTGAGGCATTCTTGGCATATGCTATGGGGGAGTGAGTGAGATCACTTAGCAAGAGATGTGTGGTTTAAAAAGCCTCTAGGTAAATGAAGGTTAAAAGGGGATTGCTTACTTGGTTTGGTTTCAGAGTTTAGAAACACAGATATACCTATGTGCAGCATACTTTTCTCCTAACCAAAATATAGCATTGTGCTTTAGTTTGTACAGTGAGTACAGTGTTTGATCAGTGAGGTATTGAGTGTTCACTGGGTCTATTCTTACAATTGGGTCCTTATCTTCCCAGAGTTTATGGTCAAGTGGCAAGCCATGAGTTAAAAAGCAGTTAAAACAGCAAAAACAATCTATTGTCAGTTTCACAGGGGCTGTGTTATTATAGGGCACTCTTCTTAGATCCTACATATGACTGGCTCCAAAGGTAGACTGTGCAGCTAGAGAAGTAGGATCATATGAAATACATTAATATTTTAAGAGAAACCATTGAAAAATACCTGTTCCTGCACACTGTTCTAGAACTCCACTACCGTATGTATGTATGTATGTATGTATGTATGTATGTATGTATGTATTTGGTTGGCAACTTGGTTGCTCAGTTTGTTAAGACAAAGGTCTTGCTATGTAGTTTAGGCTAACCTTGAACTTACTGTGTAGCCCAGGTTTGCCTCAGATTCATGGCGATCCTCCTGTCTGGCCCTTTTGGCTCTCCTGCCTGGCCCTCCTGCTAGGATTATAGGCATGTGCCATGTGCAGTGTACTAACCAATTTTAAATCTCTCTTCCACCCTTTCTGCCTGTATCCTTCTTTCACATGTAAGTTTACATAAAGCAAGGATAGAGATCCATTAAAACACTATTTCTGTCAACTGTATACACTGAAATTTATTTATTTTTTTAGCTTTTCATTTATTTTATTTTACTTTATTGAAGAACAAAGCAATGAGACAGTTTCAAGACAGATTAACAGGACAGATTCAATAAATTAATACATTGCAAACTTTTCATAATGTTTTGGTATCATACAAGGATACCAAATATTATACTTACAGACATTATTATAGCAGATGTCTCTAATCAGTGAATTAAGAGAGTGTAGCTGTTTACTTATCCTACACACTGAAATTTATTATGCTCTTCTTTTTCTTCAAAACTTAATTGCTACCTATACTAAATACATAAAAAAAAATTTTTTAATTTCATTTCTGTAAGATAGTTGCATCAAATATGAAAGTAAAAAAATCTCTTTTCCATCATTCATCAGAGCAGAAATTTCCCAAGCCTTCACAGTGTACTTGGAGGTTGGGGAGATGGCTCAGTGGAATAAGCGCTTCCCTGGCAAGTGCAAGGGCCTGAGTTCAATCCCCAGCTCTGCCAAAAAAGAAAGTATATGCAACTGACTGAATGAAAGAAAGGACAGAATATCAGATCTAGAAGACAGGGTAGTGGTTAGTTACCACAGTGTACAGTAAATATTTTAGTCTCGATTAATGGTCTGTACCTTGATATCTAGTCCTCACTTTTTGTTTTTCTTTTTTGAGATGGAGTTTCACTATGGCCTCAAACTTAGTGATCTTCCTGCCTCCTCCTCCCAGATGCTGAGATTATATGTATGTGCCACCATGCCTGCCAAGTCTTCATTTTAAAAAGTTATCAACCGTATTGGTTAGATGCATAGGCTCTAGAGCCAGACTGTCAAGGTTTGAATTCTTGTTCTATCACTCACCATATGATATTGGGCAAAATACAAAATACCTCTTCGCATTTCAATTTCTACATCTCTAAAATGAGGGTAACTACCTGCAGTCTATAGAATTATGTGAGGAGTAAGTTAAAACACGTTGCACACTTAGAACTGGCCCTGGCATCTATATGGCAAGTAATTTTAAAGTTAAGTGTCTGCTATTATAGTTTTCTTCTATTGAATAAAACAGCATCTCAAGATGAAAGATCCTGTGGTTGTTTTATATTGCATATATTAATTAGTTGCTACATGGGAGGTTGCACATGAAAATCAGATTTCCTCAGCCTGTTGCAAATTTCCCAGAGATTAGCTCTTCTTGAACCTCACATAGGTAGAAAAGATTCAGTATCTGCCTAGTTTTGCGGTTTTTTTTCTTTTGTATTAATACAGGGTCTACAGTGTCTACATAGATCGGAGTCATTGTGATTCTCCTGTTTTCAGCCTCCCAAGTGCTGTGATTACAGGCATGTGCCACTGCACCCAGTCTCAGTGCACCCCCAGGCGGGAAGAGGGGTCTGGGGATTGAACCCTGGTCCCTGCACTCTGCCTAAGCAGGCTTTTCAGTCCACTGAGCTATCTGGCTGGCCAAGTAGCTGTCTGTTTTTATACCTGGTCCCTGGTAACCCACTTCAAGCCAGAGACAAGGAACTGTCTATTCTTTTTTTTAAGTTCCTTTATTTATTACAGTGTCTCGCTACACATCACGGATTCTTTTTTTGCGGATGTGGGGGGTGAGCTCAGCAGGCCCTGCGGGGAGGGGCTGGCATGGCATGTGGTGCTGGGGCTCAAACCGCGGTCCCTGAGAGGCGCTCTAGACCGCTGAGCTATCTTGCCAGCCCGAGGAACTGTCTATTCTTTAAAATAAAAGGTTCCTTCTGTCTGTCTAGACAGAAGTGACTGTGTTTGAAAGTCACTGACTCCAGGAAGACCCCTCAAAGCATAGTGTGTGACAAGAAGCCTGGTGTATGCTGAAAAAGACAGGCCTTTGGAAGCCAGCCATCACCTTGTCTGTGTTTCATAGCTCATCAGATCAGAAGGGAATATGGTTGTCCTCTATAGCTGAACTTCTCCATTGGTCCCATGAGCTGCAAGCTGAAAGAGCTTGGTTAACACAGTTATTGGTCTCTAGTGGCAGCAAAGAGCAGAGGCAGTGTTTCAAATAAGTAGTGGGAACTGTACTCAGTTGGGTGATCACATCTCACTGTGAAGCCACTGAACATGTCATCTCCCCTGCCAACCACCTCCCTGACCTTCCAGGAGAGCTCAGGCACACCTCTCTCTTCTGATGGAAGCTGCAGAGTTGTGGCCTTGGTGCTATTAGTGGAAGAAACCCAGGTCCTTCTTGGGCCTGTGTCTGGAAGTAGAGTCTGCAGACCAAGAGGCAGTAGAATCACCCCCATGAAGATATGCTAGTGCTTACTGTCTGTTCACTGCATCAGACAGGGTTAACCACTATTACTATGGTCACTACCACATACCAGTACTTGGTGAGCTAGATCCAGCCCATGGATATGTTTAATTTGGCCCATGTTTTTTATATTGCATATATTAATTAGTTGCTGCATGTAGTAATTGGGAGGTTGCACATGAATATCAGTATTTCCAACTTTTTGTCATTTCCTGGCAAGAGAGGGTCTAATCAAGTAGCAGTAATCTTCCTGAATAAGGGGGTGGTCTCTCCTTGGCCCCTGCACCTTGTCATGGTCTCCGGCTGGCCCATGTCCCATATTTATGTTCATTGCCTAGCCTGGGAGGTATAAGAGTTCGTAAATTTTCCCACACAATCCTGTGCCATTTTCTTTACAATACAGTCCCAAATGAAAAGCAAAAAGCCTTCTCATTATACTCCCTGACCTCATTTTCACAAATTGCTAAATAGCCTCTGGCCTTTGCTCTCAATTTAAGATAAAAAAAAAAAAAATGCTTAGTAGAATATTCATTGTGTCATTTAAGAATCACAGGGTGGAGCTAAGCATGGTGGTACACAACCCTAATCGCAGCACTCAGGAGGCTGAGGCAGAAGGATCACCATGAGTTTGAGGCCAGCCTGGGCTATACCATGAATTGAAATTCAGCCTGAAGAGACAGATCCTGTGTCCAAAACAAAAGTTGAAAATTTTCCTCACCCCTTGGTTTTCCTGAGCTAGAAGTCTTTTTCCTTTGACCTTTTTCACAACAGCATTTTATGTCATTCTGGTTTCTACTAGATATTCCGGCTGAACAGCAGCCCAGAATCTGACCCTCTGGCCTTGCCCTTAGTCACTGACTTTTGGCTGCTGACAGATCTGAGGTTATCACCTGTATTTGGGGAAGGGAGCCTGGAGATACAGAGGGGAAATAAGATACCTATTCCCTTCCACAAAGTTGAAAACTGAGTCACAGGGCCATGTGATACAAAGGCAATGTGTACGCAAGTATTTGCAAAATACCTTTCTTGGGAAGCTGTCCCCCACCTTTGCACCGGCTGCACAGCCACCCTTTCCCACAGGTTGTACCCCTTCAAGGTTGCATTCCTCAGCTCGTGAAATCTACCCAGCTTCAGTTGTCCCCCTTCACACCTTTATATTGAAGATGGAGGGAATAGTGCATTTCACAGCCACCCACTAGCTGCTTGAGGGCCAGTTGAGCATAGTACAAGGCCAGTGGGCAGCAAGCAGTCCCTGAAAGATCTGTGCCCTGAAAGCCAAATGTGTGTGTCACTATGTGAAACTATAATCAGTGTACACCAATTCATTAAACACTCTGCAAGCTTTGGATCAGAAGTCATCTCACTGACATTGTTGTTTCACTCTGCCACAGAAATGTTTTATTAATTTGTTCAAATTCCCATGACTACTGTTTCACGCAAGGTCACAGACTTCTCAATCAAAAAGTTTTTGGTGGCTTTGGTAGGTCTGAAATTTCAGAGTATTGAGCAAGGCCTACTCTAAGCTAGAACATGATCTAATAAGATTGGATTGTCAAAACAAGAAGCACCAGTCTGGTTAAAAGGTTTTTAAAGAAAGAAGCTCTACTGTGAGAAACTCAAAAGGATCATAAAACATGTAGGTTGAAAACCAGTTTCTTTTTCCTTTTTGCTTATGGTAGGTGCAACACTGCTCATATTTAAACAGAGACAGTGAAGTGGAATAAGGTCTGATTAAACAAAAACAATAGATAGTATCTTTCTATTGAGAAACTCTAATCGGTTGTGTAATTAGTAGGGTGAAGCATTAGAAAAATACTTGAAACATCTTGCGAGGGCCCTGAAGGTCATTTGGGGTGACTAGCTCCAAAACATCAAAATAGAGACAGTCCACAAGTGAGACTAGAGTCAGGCAGAGGGAGTTCCAGTCCCAGTCCACCAACTGTAAGATTCTGGACAAGTTATATAAACTGTTTGCTTCAGGTATTTTTAGCCCACAAATAAAAATGGAAACATTATAGGATTATCATGAGGTATAAAAGAAGTAATGATGGATAATGCATGGACCTGGCATACAGTGTGTCCTCAGTGGGTACGGTGGAAGTGTGTAATAGTTGTGTGTTTTGGATATAAAATATGGTTTTCAAAATCAAAACCAATGTCATAGTTTTATTTCTGTTTTCACAACTACATTTAAATTTCCACATTCTTTAAGCTCCTTTCTTTCATCCATCTCTGATCTCTGCAAGTGTCTCTTCATCTAGCATTTTTTACTCTCCAATATTATTCTAATGAATAAATGTTAAGACTAAAGTTTAGTGAAGGTTTAAACTGTCCCTGGGGTGAGTCACTGACCTGCTTCAGCTTCCTGGAACACCCCTTCCATTCATTTATCAAAGAGTATAATATTCCCATCATGCCTACTGCAGAATTATAATGTAACCATTAACAAGATGTGTGTATACAACACCTTTGCCGTGTAATCACTCATGATAAAACATTGATAAGGAATATGGCTTATTGATGAATATGTAGAGATTGCAAATGAGAAAAAAATATGCTGAAAGTAATTTCACTTTTAATGTGTTAGATTACCAAGGTAACTGAAACCTAATTGATTTTATCAGATAAACTGGGGGTAAAGTTACACTGACATCATCGTTGTCTTAAAGCCATTGCTGTGTAATGTGGAGGAATACTTGTTCTAGGGACATTTCTGAGGAATTTGCCCTTGACAGTAGTGAAGGCTTTGATCTGTGCCCAACCTTTAGAAATGGAAGTAGAGAGCCTTTCTTCTACCAAATACTGGAAGCTATGAAGAAAACCATTCTCCTGGATTTGTTAGAATTAAATACCAAGTAAGAATTCCTTTTAGCTGTGTGCTTTACATAGTTTAAAGCCAAAATCTTTAGAGAAGTCTGAAAGGTAAATGTTTGATGTTTCATTTTTACCCCATAAAATCTTTAAAGAAAGGAATCTTACCTTGGACTTTCAAAACCATGGACAATAAAAACATTTCATTTGCTCCAACACAGTATGTGATGTCACTAGAAATTCTTGATAAAATTGTCAGAATGAGTATGCCATTCATTTAATAAGCCGTGCTTTATTCATGGGGTGTTGCACAATCTGTTAGCGTTTCCCCTTTCTTTCCTGTAAATTGTAACTTTTCTAGGGATTAGCATTTAAAGTCTTTTCCTGATTAAAGAATGGTCAGCTGAAGTCATCAGGGACTTCCCCTTGACTACTCTGGAAAAGTCTAAAGAAGTGAATGTGTTGCTTGGAAATTAAGAAATTTGGAATAATTCATGTGAACCTAAATGGTGAAACAGAATCAAGACAAAAATAGTTGGGTGTGGTGGCACACTTTTGTAATCCCAGCACTGGGGAGGCTGAAGCAGGAGAATTGTCATGAATTCAAGGCCAGCCTAGACTACATAGTGAGATCCTGTCTTTTAGGGGAAAAAAAAAGAATGGTCTAAAAAGCCTCTTACAGGAAGGGACCTTTCAGCTGAACCAAAGGAAACCAGCATGCATAGAACAAAAAGAGGAGCTCAGAAAGTGCAAAGGAAAGAACATAGCATACACAAAGGCCCTGATGTTGGACTAAATTTGATGTTTAAGAAGCAAAAAGAAGTCAAGTGCTGCAAGGAGACACAGGAGAGACTGGTGGGGATAAATCCTGACAAAGGAAAAGGCAGCTCAGATAATTCAACTACATGGAGAAAAAAATCTAACTGCTTGGTTCACTTACTATGTTTCAGAATAATCTCAGTTCTACAAATGACATTCCCCGCACCCCGTAGGCAAAGGCCAAGAGGATTGCCACAAGTTCAAGGCTAGCCTAGGCTACATAGTAAGTTCCTATCTCTAACTGAACAAAACAAAAAAGTAAAACTGACATGTGTGAAAATACTTTAAAGAAAGAGTAAAGTGCTAGCTAGCCAGTGTGATGGCACAACTATAATCCCAGCATTCTAGAGAGTAGGCAGGAGAATCACAAGTTCAAGTCCAACCTGGGCAACTTAGTGACTTATCAAAGCCCTGCCTTAAAAGTAGAAAAATAAAAAGGAGCTGGGATATAATCCAATGACAAGGTCCTCAGGTGAATCCCTAATAACAAAAAAAGGGCAGGGCCTAGCAAAGTAGTTTGGTGGTCTAAGTGCCTGCCTGGCAAGCCCAAGGACCTGGGTTTGATCCCCAGTACCACATACCATGCCGGCCCATGCTGAGCTGGCCACCAAAACCAGGATTGGTTGCACATACCTGTAATCCTAGCCCTAGGGAAGCTGAGACGGGAGGATCACTACAAGTCCAAGCTGGGTAGTGAAATCATTTACCAAATAAATAAAAGATTTTTTTAAAAAATTAAAGGGTGGGTCTGTATGCCAAATCTGAGCTAGCTATGAGGTCCAGATCAGATTTTTGTTGTTTTGTTTTGTTTTGTTGTACTAGAGATGGGACTCTGCTTTGAGCTAAATCCCCAGCTTCACCTCCCACCGCACCCCCACCACTCCTTTTAATTTTTATTTCAAGGCAGGTCTTGCTAAGTTGCCCAGGCTGGGAGCCAACTGGCAATCTTCTTGCCTCAGTCTTCTAGAGTGCTAGGTTTGTAGGTGTTTGCCACCACCCTGTCAAGCTTCTGAATTCATATTTGGTAATAGGTGTATCTGATAGTAGGTAATTCATAGAAAAGAACTTTATGACTTTCCATTTACAAAGATTTTGATGTCATCTTCAACATGACAGAGAAGGAATATCTTTGCTTCAGAAGTCATTTATCCTTTAACATCTCCTGTCTCCTGGCTCATAACATCACATGTTACACATGCCCTAAAAGTTTTATAAATGCCCCATATTCCTCTGTGGACAAAGCATAGAAAGCAGAAAAAAAATCCAGAGCCTTGCCTTCTCTTGACATGTAAGAGAAATTGACTGCAGAGCAAACTCAAAGAAAGCCCCTGGTGGTAGGGCCAGAATTTAGGCCACTGGCTGTCAGAATGGGCAGAGGCAGGGAGCTGCTGCTATTGTCTCAGGCTCATCTTTAGGCCAAGTAAAACCCCTGAGTAACCTCAGGCCACACAGCATTTGCAGGCCAGTTATTTAGAATAACAGAGTGAAAAAGATTGGCATGTGGTCTTCAAAGACTGGTAATCAAACAGGATGGTAAGCATACAGAGCCACAGTCAGCTGCTGTAGGAGGTGTTTTACCCAAAATAAGTTAGCAACCAGAACCAGAGTCCTTGATTTCTAGTGAAGAGTAGAGCTGCAGGCTGATTCCTCCCTGCATTAAAAGCATTTGCAAATCTCATAAATCAGTACTGCACTTCTTAGGTTCCCTTTCAAGGAGCCTTGTACTGTTAGACTCTTAATCACTGAAAATCACCAAGCCCAAATAGTAGTTATTTGATATTTACTTTTTTTTTTTTTTTTTAATCTTCTATGTCCAGAAATGGAGCTGGGATTCTGGAAGTAACTTTCTTTCTTAGTGGTAAATGTGGGGTAGGGCCCTGCAGGTTTCCATTCATCTACTGTCTCAGTGATACAACATAAAGTAAGAAAGATGCTAGATGGGACCAGATGGAAAAGTGGCAAAGGGTGTGAGAAGCTCTGTCATAGCACAGATGTAAACAGCACAGTGCAAGGACAGAATGAGAGCAGCTGATTCCAGTGAAAGAGGTAGAACTGAGGAGAGCGGACTATGTTGGAGTGTTTCGCTGAATTCAAGCACCTGTAATAATTGAATGCCAATAGAATAACCGTCTCTGACAGGACTAAATGAAAAAAAAAGGGAAAGAAAGGAAGGACCATTCTGCATTTGTATATACAGTACAGTTAGGATAAATATGAAGCTACTTTCACGTAATTCTATGAGAAGAAGAATTTGCACTAATAGTGTTTAGACAGGATATCCTGTCTGCTTCTTGTACTATGGATAACCACTAGGAAGATAACAATGTAAAAAGTGTTAATTATTGAAATTGTATTATAAATCAGCTTTAAAAAAAAAAAGACATGTACACAGCTACATTCTCTTAATTCACTGAATAGAGGGATCTGCTCTTAATAGTTGTACAACAAATAACCACTAAGAAAACAATATGCAATGTATTAATTATTGAATCTGTTCTACTAATTTGATTTGAAACTGTCTCATTGCTATTTGTTCTTCAATAAAATTATGGGAAAAAAAAAAAAAAACAAGGAGAGCCTCAGCCAGGTATGGTAGCACACATCAGTAATCTCAGCTCCCTATGAGGCTGATGCAGGATAGTCACAGTTCAAGGTCCACTGAGACAACTTAGCCATATCCTATCTCAAAATATAATTTTACAAGGGCTGGGAATATGGTAAATTGCTTGCCTGACACATGCGAGGTTTTGGATTCAATCCTCACTACTGCAAAATGAATGAATGAATGAATGAATGAATGAATGAATGAATGAATGAATGAATGAATGCGAGGTTTTGGATTCAATCCTCACTACTGCAAAATGAATGAATGAATGAATGAATGATTGAATGAATGAACGAACGAACGAACGAACAAACGAACGAACAAATAATGGAGGGACTTAAAGAAGTAGCTTGGTTGACCCTGTATCACAAGAATGAATGGATGGATGAATGAATGAATGAATGAACGAAGGAACAAACAAATAATGGAGGGGCTTAACGAAGTAGCTTGATTGACCCTGTATCACAAGAATGAATGATGAATGGATGGATGGATGGATGGATGGATGGATGGATGGATGGATGGATGGATGAATGAATGAATGAATAAGATGACCAGGCACAGAGTGTCACATGATCCCAGACAGACACAGGAGAGGGACCATATGTCACATGTTTCTCTCACCTTTCTCATGTGAGTAGGAACCTTTTTTCTTTTGTCTTTTCCTATCTCTGCTAAGAACAGAAGAAAGGAGGATGACAGGTATAACAGCAAAAGGAATGTGAGGCTCCAGGGAATAAAACAGGAGGTTTTATGCTGTAGCATCAGAAGGGGCTGAATGGGCTCAAGCAATTACATTTCCTCAGTGTTCAGTGTCCAGTCATCAAGTTGGGGAGCTTCTGTCCTGTCAGCCTGAAGAAGAAAGGAGATATGTTGTGCATGTCTGCTCTCCATCACACTGCACTCTGCACTAACCAAGTGATTTTGCATGTCAGAACCTCCATATTCTCATCTGCCCTCTCCAAAAGTTAGGTCCTTACCCCCACAGAAATATGATCATTTACAGCCTGTTCCCTATAACTGTGCACATTCTCAGAGAAAGCAGGATGATGTTAGCTTTCGTATTTTCCATGAAGAGGTCTTCCAGTCTTCACTGCCTTTGTTTTCCTTTTGTCAGCATCTTCATTCTTACAGTGTGGCTGATGACAAATGCCATTCATTCCCAGACAAGAGAATACCACACCTTCCTCTTGGATTCTGTTGTGCTAAGTTGAAGTAATTTTTATGCAGGTCTCCTACCTCCAACAGGACACACTTAAGCTCAGTATAACTCAATTCAAATACATATGTGTATGATTATATACAAACATGTATTATGCATATGTATGGATGGATGTACTATAGATGTATGATTATATGAGAGGGGGTTGTATGTGGGGGTAAAATACATGGTCAGAGCTCTACCTTAAGTAGCTAACTGCCTTCTTGGAAAATTGGGATTTATAGAAAACAATTGAACAACAATATAAAGAATATATATGACAAAGTGCAAAGTCTGTTTATGACACTGTCGGTAAGTATTGGTTATGCATGGGAAGGAGAGAGAGCTAAAGTTTTCAGGGGCTGCTCCAGGCTTTGGAAGCTAATTAGATGAATCCATTTGTCTTCTAATTGCTTTTTCTGTTTTTATTATATATCATTCTTCTACTTTTCCAGTGAACTCTAAATATGAGGTCATCCTGGGAAAAATAAATTATTGAAAGGCAGTGACTCCCAAAACATTTCTTACATGATACCTTTACTCTCTTAACTTATGCTTTGAAATCCTTCTTTACCAAATTATATTTACAGATAATTTCATCTTCCATGTTGTATTAATCAAAGATGGCTTCCCATCAGAAATTTGGATCATTGTAAATTAACATGAACTCAGTGTAGCAATACAGTTATCTAAGTCCAATTTATGGAATAAAGAAAAAGAAATCATGGTGCTTTATTAATTATGACACTTAGGTAAATGCTATTATCTAACATTATCATACAAACATGAACATCCAAAAGAAAACACAAAATCCAGAAGCCATACAGAAAAGTAGATAAACTATTAGTGACAAAAAAAAAACCTGAGCAAAGCCAAAAGGCAAACTATGAATTACATAAGAGGAGAGCTTATAATTTATGTTATGGAGGGTTCATTTCTAGCCCGAACGTTTTACAAATTAGTAGAAAAAGGACAAATCAATTTTATGGAAAAATCAAAGAACATAAATAGTTCTGAAAAAACAAGTATCAATCCACAAGTAAGCATGTAAGAATTTAACCTGGCAAAAGATATGAAAATAAATTATTTTTTAACCTATTATTTGGGAAAAATATACACTTTTAACTGTATTAAGATTTGAAGAGTAAATGGCGAAGTAGCCTTTCTCAAAAACTGTTAGTAGGGGTATAATTGAAAAAACCTTTTCGGAGGGCAATTTGGCTAAGTTAGTTGTATTTAGAACGCACTTACTCTTTAATATAGCAATGACACCTTAAACCATTTATTCAATAGATGTGCCCCCTGCAGAACCAAAGGTGATGTTTGTTTCAGCATTTATGGTATCAGCCAAAACTAGACACAAGCCTTACACTTCTGATGAAAGTGAAGTGACAGAGACCACAGTATCCTGTCTGCAATAACAGCAAAAAATCAAATACATGAAACAGTGGCACTGAGCTCATTGGGTATCAGTTGTGGAAAGGCAGTGGTCTTTGGAGATAAGATATAAATGAAATGAGCCCTATGAAACCCCAGCTTATTCCTGGAGAGTTCCAGGCTACAGTTCAGAGAAGAAAATGTACCCTGAATTATCCTTGAGGTAGAAAATGGAACCTAGAGTCCAGGGAAGCCAAAACCACTAACCTAGAGTGAGAGAGAGAAACACAGGAAAGAAGTCGGGAGATATATGAGGCCTTCCTTGCACACTGAGTGAGCACACAAATGAGAACAACCATATAAACCTTCTGAAGGACTAGCAACAGCAGTGCCCAGACTCTGGCAAGGATGGGAAAATGCCTATTCACAACAGCCAGAAAGAAGAACCCTCACAGTTCAGAAATGCTAAATTAAACAGAGGTTACATACAACTCCAGTCAACCCAAACTTAACTTTGATTTTTGTAAGGACAGAGAGCAAGTCATTTTTATTTTTTAATTGAGATTCTACTATAAATTTAATAGGGATACAGAATATTTTTGTCTTCTAAAAGTGTTTTAAAAGTTTGAAACAGGTCAAAGATTGAAATTTTTATCATGGGCAAAAGAAGAAGTTCCTCAATATGTTTTAAAACTACAAAAGGAACATAGCTTTAAAGAAACAAAAAGAACAAACTTTTCAATTAATTTAACCATATCGTAGAACAAAGTTCAATAATATTTATGTGTAGACCAAAAAAATAGAGAAGGAAAAGGTGTGAAAAAAATAATGACCACTTCAGCATGTATAGAATCTAATAAAAAATTGCTAGATAACCTTGGCAGTAGAAAAATATAACCTATAGTGAGGAACATACAAAATTAGCACTGAATCTGATCCAGGACTGGGGCATAGCTTAGCTGCCCAGCACTTGTGTGACAAGCACAAGGTCCTGAGTTCAATTCCCAGTACAAAAAAAAAAAAAAATTACATAGATATAAATATTAATATAGGCAAGGGCATTAAACAATTATTACAATTACATTCCATATGTTTAAGTATAGAAAAGATTTCCCTTCTTAAATAGAAACATAGAAGATTATAGTAGTAAGGTAAATAGGTAAGCACACAGGAATAGATATGTTCCAAATCAGTTACAAGTAGTTTAGACATGGTAGCACATGGCTGTCATCCCAGCACTCTGAGGCAGAATATTAATTTTGAGCCCAATCTCAAAATGAAAAAGGACTGGGGGTGTGACCCAGTATGAAAGCCCTGGGTTCAATCCCCAGTACCATATATACACTTCATGCTACAAAACTGAGAAAAAAGATTCTCACCACTTCTATTGTACATTGTACTAAGGATTTAAGAAAAAGCAGTAAATATTTTTGACTCAAAAAGAAGTAGTAAAACTTGAGGATAATATGATCATCTATACCAAAACTCCAGGGGCCAGTGAGATAGCTCAGCAGTCTAAAGTACCTGCTTAGGCAAGCTTAGGCAGGTTCAGGGTACTGAGGTTCGATCCCAGGGACCATGTGCTGTGACAGCCCCACCCTCAGGGTGGACTGAGCTGGCAAAACAGAAAAAAAAAAAAAAAAAGAAAAGAAAAGAAAAATCCAGTGAAATATCAACAAAAAAGCTACTAGAACTTGTAAGTTTAGTAAATCTGAAGAATACAGGATCAATAAAGATTGATCATACGCCTATATTCTAGCAGCATACTACCAGAAATTGAAATTATTAAATGACATTTATATAAATCTCAGAAATATAAGCCATCTGGATAGATCTAACTAAAGATGAGAACCTACAGCCCTCATAGACAGAAATCAAACACCTGGGCAAATCTCCTGATGATGAGTCTCGGACTTTGTATACATGAGATGCCATTCTTATCAAACTGACAGAAACCCCATCAAACCCTGTAGGTTTGAAGGATTTTTTTTTTTTAGTAGATTTTAGCAGGCTTATTCAAAATTCATATGTAAACACAAAGGACCTACAGCAGCAAAATTTACCTTGAAAGAGGACAAAGTTAGAAAACTTAATCTACCTGAGATTTATAAAACAGTAAGTGAAGATAGGGTAGTAAGATGGACAGTATTTAAAGAGATCAGTGGATAGGATAGAGCCAAACACACACAACCAATTAAGTTTTCACTAATGTACAAAGACAGTTCCAGGGCTCTCTAGAAACTTGCAAAGATAGGTTCTTTTACAAGGAGGAGGATAAAAGAAGGATATAAGAGAAGGATAGCCTTTTTCAAGAAATGGCCCTGGGACTGAGGAGATAGCTTGGTGGTATAAGCACCTGCCTGGCAAGTGCAGGGACCCAGGTTCAATCTAGGTACTTCATGCCATGCCAACCCCAGTGTGCCAGGCCAGCCACACTGCATAGCAAGACCCTGTACCAAATAAATAAAAATTAAAAAGAAAGAAATGGCTGCAAATTGACTGGGTATGTACATACTTGATCACTTCACTGTACTAATAAATGTGTGGAAGATAGTGGCAACCTTTGAGCACCTCTTGTCATTGTAGAGGCCAAAGATGATGTATTAATATCATGATGCCTTGATAAGTTTATTTATTAAAGTATTTGTACAAGTTTTTCTTCAGATTTTTTTTTCTGTTTTTCAGACTGGTTAGTTGGTTGTTTGGTTGTTCTGTTTGGGGCAGGGTTTCACACTGTATATAGTTCAGGCTGCCCTTGAAATCTCAGTGATCTTTCTGCCTTGATTTCCTAGAGGCCGAAATTACAGGTGTGCTACCATGCCCTCTAAGCAACTGCTTTTTGTTTTGTCTTGTTTTTTATGTATTCAATACAGGGTCTACAGGGTCTCACTACATGGATTAGACTTGTAGTGATTCTCCTGTTTTCAGCCTTCCAAGTGCTGGGATCACAGGTGTGGGCCACCACACCCAGAATCAAGCAACTGTTTTTTAAGGAGAAGTCAGTGTGAACGTAGCAATATGAATTGATGCCTCCAAATGACTAATTAGATGTGAAATGCAAGATGCAAAAGAATGTCTGTTCACATAATCCCAGTTAGGGAGGTTGAGACAGAAAGATCACAAGTTCTACTCCTGCTTGAACAATTAGACCCACATTTCAAAATTTGAAAAATAAATGAATAAAAAGAAATAGAGATATTACTCAATGGTAGAACATCCCTGGAATCCCTGGATGTGATAACCAATAGCACAAAACAAATAAAAAACCATATCCCTTTGAAGTAAAAATGGGATATATATATATATATATATATATATATATATATATATATATATATATATATATATGACGCTATGTATGTGAAGAGGGGATTTCTTGAAACATACACAAAAACATCCTGTTTCTGAGGATTGAGATTGTGAGCTTATGAAAAAGGGAGAGGGGTTTTCATTTCTTATTTTATTCATTTACGTATTTTTGTTTGGATGTC